>VZZY01004020.1:298407-357609 GCA_013400335.1 Eurystomus gularis | reverse complement strand
GGGAACCGGTGAAGCCGAGCCTCTCTTTGTTCCCGTCTCCCCGCCATTATCACGTGTCTGCCGGAGCTCACGGCCACAGCGCCCCCTGCAGCCGCGGGGGAATCATCGCACCTGCCCTACCCGCCGGGAACCACCAGTGCCCCCTGCCGGCTGTGATCATCACTACACCAAAGGGAAAGCGCCTCAGGCCAGAGGGCTGGGACCGGGTTCTTTCTGACTCTGCTTTGCTGTTAATATTTACATTTAGTTATTGTTCACTTGCTTTAATATATATATATACTAGTAAAGAACTGTTATTCCTACTCCCATATCCTTGCCTGAGAGCCCCTTGATTTCAAAATTACAATAATTCAGAGGGAAAAGGTTTACATTTCCTATTCCAAGGGAGGTTCCTGCCTTCCTTAGCAGACACCTGTCCTTCAAACCAGGACACCCAGAAAACCCAGACTGGACTTTGTTTACTGATGGTCGCAGTTTTGTTTCAAATGAGGACTAGAAAGCTGGATATGCCATGTCTGGCATATCATATTCATATTCATGTTTGAATCTTGATCCCTTCTGATGAATATGTTGGCACAAAAGATAATTGATTGTGCTTATGAGGGCTTTGGAACTGTCACAAGGGGAGTAAATAGTTATACTGACTCCAAATACACTTTTGGATTGGTTCACGCTCATGGGAGATATGTGGAAAGAAAGAGGACTGTTATCTTCCCAAGGAACTCCTATAAAGCATGGGACAGGGGTCCTGGCACTATTCACAGCTGTAACTATGCCAGAGGAAGTGGCTATAATGCATGGCCAGGTTCATTTACCTGGACAGACAGATGTGATTAAAGGACATCAGAAGCAGATGAAGCAGCAAAGAGAGTGGCCTTTAGTCAAATGATGGGTGCTTTAATCCCGGAAACAAAAATTGAAGTATCAGCTCCTAAATATTCAGAAAAAGAAAATAAATTGGCTGAACTTCTGAAGTGCAGTAAAACTAAAGGTTGTTGGTGTGTGACACCTACTGGGCAATTTGTAGTTACTCCTCCAATTACGAGAGAATTGTTAAACTGAACTCTTAAAGACATGCATATGGGAGCAGATGCATTAATTTTGGCTGTTGGAAGATATGCAACTGGACCTACAATGCAACAATATGCAGAAGGGCTTGTTAGATAATGTCAGATTTGTTGAAAAAATAATCCAAAAATTCAGAAAAGACCTCCACCTGGAGAAGTGAAAAGAGGACATCTCCCCAGAGAGCACTGGCAGATGGATTTTTCTGAATTGCCCTGGAGTGTAGGTACTTATTGGTAGTCAGCCAGCAGCTTTCCCATGTTGTACCAACCAGGCTAAGGAAGTAGTAGAATTTTTATTAAAAGAAATAATTCCTAGGTTTGAGGTTCCAGAAGAAGAATAATCAGATAGAGGTCACCAAAATTGTACAAGGAGTTTCAAAATTCCTTCAGATACAATGGGATTTACATACTCGGAGAGCCACATCCAGAGGGAAGGTAAAAAGGATGAACCAAACTCTAAAGAGGCAGGAGCAAAATTATGTCACGAAACACATCAGAAGTGGACAGATACATCACCTGCAGCCTTGATGCGCATTTGAGTCACCCCAAGAATCTTCCAAGCATTTATCCATCACCAGTTTAATCACTTCTCCAGCTTTTTATTCATCCGTGATCTCTTCATTTCTTTTCTCTGTTTCATCATAAGCACACCTTGATGTTCCTCCTCTGGACTCTCTCTTCCTCCTGCAGGGAGATTTGCCTGGTGAAACATGAAAGCAGTTACAACACTGAAGCATTTCATTACAATTGTACAAGCAGGGACTACAGGATCTTTCAGATCAACAGTCAGCACTGGAGTGAAGATGGCAAGACCTGTGGATCCAAGAATGCCTGACGTATCTGTTGCTCTAGTGGTGGAACAGAACAAAGATCCACTCTGTGAAAGCACTCTGATCTGTCTGTGACACCTGCTCTGGGCATTTCTCGCCATGTGTCCTTCTATTCATCCATCTCCATATTCCACCTACCCTTCCTGATGAAGATCCCTGCTCGCTCTCTGCCCCCTTTCCTCTATACTGATATTTTCTTCCTTCTGTGCAGAGTTTCAAGATTATAATACTGAGGATGATATTTGGTATGCCAAGAAGATTACTCAAGAGGCTCATAGCATCAGTCTTGGTAAGCATACTTGCAGTGGGCACTGGAGATAAAAGAAAATCATGCTGGGGTTGCAGGGAGGGCAATGGGTAAGAAGCTATGTTTGTTAAAGTTTTGTACAGTTGTTCTCCTAGAGCTGAAAGGAAAACTGAGGAGTCCTGGCTCCCAGCATCTGCTCTGACTCCCTGAATTTCCCTTCCCTTCCAGAGCTCTCCCTTTGTTTCCTTCCTCCAGCTCCCTACATTGAGCTGATCAGAATTTTCATTGACTCATATCTTTCATGCACAGCTTTCTTCATGCAGGACTCTCAAAGACCAAGTTTGTTTCTATAAGTGACTCAATTATTATCTAATTCCTCAAATTGCATCACGTATTTCTTTTCCAGGTACAGCTGGAGAGACTATTGTAAGGGCAAAAACCTGAGTTCCCATGTCAAGGGTTGCTAAATCACTCAACAAGAACCTTGTAATCATAAAATCATTTAGGTTGGAAAAGACCTCTAGGATCATCAAGTCCAGCCTTCATCCCAACATCTCCCTGACCCCCTAGACCATGTCTTGAAGCACCACATCTACTCTTTTTTTGAGCACCTCCAGGGATGGTGACTCTACCACTGCCCTGGGCAGCCAATTTTCCAATGCCTGACCACTCTTTCAGTAAAGAACTTCTTCCTAATATCCAGTCTAAACCTCCGCTGGTGCAACTTGAGGCCATTGTTGTTGACACCATGAGGACTTTGTGAAACTGCAATGCAAGTATGGAACTTAAAGGCTGATGGCTAAGCAGAAGCACAGCTCGGCAGAAGTACATTACAGGTGGAGTTTCAGCCATTCACTTGCATCATCCTGTCTCAAGATTTTGTTGTCCTGACTAGCAGAGTTTACCAGTGTTTAGTTTCCCTCTTTTTGCCTGTTTCTCTCTTCTCCTTCATCCCTCCCTTCTTCCTTTTCTCCCTCCCTTACCTTCTTTCATTCTTTGGTTCTTTCTTATCTGAGTGTAGAAAATACAAAAAATCAATGAATGCTGTCGCGGTCGGGCGTGCAGAGGTCCGACCACCTCCCAAAGGGAAAAGGATTGAGGATAAATTGGGATATCTCCCTACCAAGCTCGTAGGCGAATACAGAAACCAAATGAATATTTAACAAGTTTATTATTAAATATATTCAAGTAAAATCTTATTTACTCTATAGAAATGTTATGATATGAAAGAGTGCCACACCCACTTGCTCCTTCCCCGTCCCTGAGAAGGTTTGGAACCGATAGAGAGGACAGGGCAAAATAAGAAGTTGATTATATTCAGAAACTACAACACATGTGTAAGTGATGTGGGGTATATGTGTGTAGATATCGGTTCTCTACCCTTTCCGGCGTGTGGCGATGGTCCCGTCGGGGCTGGGGCGACGACGCCCGGCCAGGAGACTTGGGCGGCTCTGGTGACGTCAGCAGCTTGCAGCTTTTCGGTGTGATCAGAGTCTCTCTCTCTCTCTCCGACGGTGGTGTCGGCTTCTTGTCGTAGTTTCTTTCAGCTTCAGCAGGGGCCGGTGCTCTGCCGCTTGGACTCTGAAAGCGGCTGGGGGGCGGCAGCCCTGCCCGGCGGCAGTGCGCGGCCCGGCCCGGCGCAAGCTCCTGCCCGGTGGCTCTTTCCCTCCTCCGCGGGCTCGGAGCGGCTCGGCGCAGTTCCACAAGCGGCCAACGGTGGCACGGGCTGCAGCGGCTCGCAGCTGGCTCGGAGGGGCCTCAGCAGGGCTTCCCTGCTGCGGGCCCTCGGCGGCAGCAGCGGCGATAGCGATGCCCTTCTCGACGCAGTGCAGGAAGCGGCGAAAAGAGAGAGATTGTTTTCTTTTTTGAGTTTTTATACTTTGCCGCGCGTTATTAGATTTCCGGCTTCCGGCAGCAGCCACTGCAGACCTTCATGGGAGTTGTGGTTTCTCTGTTTTAAATAAGACATTTTCTCGATTGTGGGTTGGTTTCCCACAAATGCCGTGTTAAGACCTGAATAACTGCAGTTGTCTTATAACTAGGACACAGTCACTGACTGAGGTGGGCAGTACCATTAGCTGACGGAGAGATAAAACTATGCTGAAAGATGACCTTGCTTCTTACATTTATCCAAGCTCCTGGCTGGTGTGAGAGATTGGGCACCGACATGTGCAGACACCTAGCCTGGCTGAATTATCATTCTTTGAGGTATCCAGACAAGCAGTCCAGGAAAAAACACAGACGACATGTCTGTGAGGAAATACTGTGTTGGAAAGCCAATTAGGAAAGGGGAATAATTTTGCCATTTAGGTCACAAGTTCTTTTTTGAAATGAAGGCTGAATGCAGAGACAGTGTGCAAATGGAAGGTGACAATACTGAAACTGTTTGCTTCTTCATGAGCTTTGCTCTGCTGTGTGATGAGCAGTGACTGCTGTTATTTTTATGCAGTAAAGGGGAGCTTTAACTCTTCACTTGTGTGAATGTATAAAACAACTATGAAAGGCATGTTTGTTTAGATTGCTGCATCTAAGAAAAAAAAACAAAACAACATTTAAAGTAGCCTTGGCAGAAGATCTCTTCCCAGCTCCGGGGCAGATGGTATTCCTTTCCCCTCCTGTGACCCAGGAGACCTCAATCTCTCATTAAGGAACTGAAGGCAGAGCTATTTTACATGCTGGTATCCATGAGGTTTTTGATAAAATTCAAAAAACTTGAGTCAAAGCCTTATCTTGTCTCCAGTGCAGGTACTTCCATCTATTTAAGGATTTGAACGAACCTCCTTACCTGGGGCTTTGGATTGTGGGTTTGGCCCTGGTGGGTTCCAACTGCCCAAAACTGAAAACCATGCGTGCATCTCCGAGGGATGTTCTCAACAAGAACAGATCAGGAGTTGGGGAAGTAAACTCTGGAAATGAAACACATCTCTGCAGGAGGCTGTGGAATCCTGCTGGCAGCTCAATTGTGACACCAAAAATCAGCTGTGAAAGAGCTCTCCAACACTTGTTTGCAACTTTTGATAACCCGGGTCCAACCAGCAGCGAGGCTGAGCACGGGCTCCTGCTATGCACACGTACACCCATCCCACACCAGCACCTCCCTGCACACATGTACATGTGTCTACATGCATATGTATGACTGACCACATAGAGTATACAAACACACTCAGCACTCACAAAGTCACCACCAATGGCCTCATCCTGTTCCTCTCCCTGGCTGAGCAGAATTAAGGTGTCCTGTCTTTGAGTGGGAATAACGTATATACACACATATATGTGTACAGACAAACAGGTAAATACAGACATGTGTGTGTACAAACACATAAATATAGATATGCATACATATGTGTACAGACATACAGGCAGGCAGTGCAGCTCGGCTTGTCCTGCTCGTCCTGGCACCGTGCGGCTTGGCTCAGCAGGGCCACTGAGGGCAGAGCCCAGGCCCGGGGCCCCTCGAGGCAGCCGCACCCAGCCCTGGGCACTGCCGGGCAGGAGGAGCCGCTGTGGGCAGCTGAGTCCATGGCTGGGAGGGAAAGCCTATGGTGGGCCTGGGGCAAGGCAGGTGGCTTGCTGCTCTGTCCGGTCAGAGAGATGGGCAGGGCAAGGTCCTGCTGGAGCTGGGCCACAAAGCAGGGAGGTGCTTGGGCTGGGGAGAGGAGGAGTGCTCGGGAGGTGCACGAACACACCTCTGTGGCGCCTGGAGGTGTGAGGGGCTCCTTGGCGTGGCCACTGCTGGGGAACGGGCAGAACAGGCAGTAGTTCCATCCCTGCTCTTCACAGCGGCAGGAGAAGCCCACCTGGCATGGTAGGCCTCCAGGACTCCATTGTGGGCTCACTGCGCCTGGGCCCTTCCTAAGCCATGGCTTTGTGTAGGGAAGGAGCAGGAGATGAACATGAAGGCCCAAAAAGCATGTGAGGAAGACGAGAAAGGATGTGAAGAGGTCTCAGGAGGAAGGAACCTCTCCCTGCCAGGCAGGTAGGAACGTCCCTATCAAGCAGAGCTCTGCAGCGTGTTCTACCAAAGCCATGTCAGGTTGATGGTTGCTAGTAAAGCCCGTTGCCAAAGTCCAGCAAGGTGGTGAACAGTTGCCAGCAGCTGCACACAAGGTGTGTGAGCGGAGAGGGTGGAGGAGACCAGAGGGGCTTTAAGCGTCCCCTCTACAGGCCACTGCCTGCACCAGGCAGCACAGCCCTTGCCCACCCTGCCCTCATCCTCGGAGGCTTTTCCACGGTGTCAAAGGGCAGTGGTTTCTTCTTAGACTCACCACTAGATGGGCCTCACATCCTTGCTGTGCCTGGGACAGGTTCTACTGCGCAGGCACCAGCAGAAATCAGGCTGCTGGCTTTCACTAACGTTTAGGTGGAAGAATGAAGAGAAATGGGAACGTGTTTAGACCTGCCTCACGTGGAGATAAGGCTGGAGCCCTCAGCAGGAATGGTTTGACTCCGATTTGCACAGAATGCATCACAGTGGTGTAGGAGGGGACAGGTTACTAAATTAACCCCTTTACAGTTTGAGGGCTTCCTCCTCCAATGTGCATCAGTCAGAACTGGCTGGAGCAAATGCAGCAGTTGCTCTTCCATGCTGTGTCCCTGCTGTGGGCAGGAGTGATCAGTTCCCTTGGCACCATGGACCTCAACAGCCTGCTGCATGGCTGTGAAGTCATTTCCCTCCACGGTGGAATGACCCTGCAAAACAGATGCGAGGAAGCTTTGGGCAAGGCAGTGTGGTGCAGGGGGTAGAGCAGCATCCGGGAATGCGTGGGGTTGACTGGTGCACAACTGGTCGGTCACATTAGACTGTAACATCCCTGGAGGGCAGGGACACCATTTGCTGTAGGACATAAGTGTAAGTAGTAAGGCTGCTGCAATAATTTTGCTGACTCAGTCCAGGAGAAAAACAAGAGCAACTTGTTCCTGGTGCCTCAGTTTCCCCTGCTGTGAAGAGTGCTGATAATCTGCCTCTCTCCCTGCCTACCTTCCAGATCAGGAATTACCATAATTTCATACTATTCATCCACCTGGGTTTTCCAAAGCCCAGCTATACTTGCCAGGACAAAATCCAGCCTAGGCTTGTTGAGTTCCTGCATCTCCAGGCATCTTCCATAACCTACAGCAAGTAGCACTGAGGAGGTGAGGCTGAGCAAGGGTTGGTTTGAGTGACTGATGCCAGCCAAGGGCTGCCCCTCCAGAAAAGCAAGCCAGAGCACCTTTCAGACTCACCATGACTCCCTTGGGCTCTAATATTAGGGTCAAAGTCCCTGCTGGTGCGATGGAGCATGCAACCCCAGGATCACCGGGGCCAGAGCTCAACAGAGCAGTTTGCACCAGATGAAGTCCTGCAGAGAGAGGGGACTGATCAGTTTGTGAGGTAACCTTCTTTGGAACTGGCCAGATCTGGGTTCTCCATCTCACCCTGAGAAATGTGATTCAGCAGATGGGGCTGAACATGTTGTCCCACACAGCCTGGCTTCCCAGGTCGGGCAAAGGAGGCCAGGGGAGCTGGGGAAAGAGTTGATCTGGGACAAAGGCACTTTTCTTTTGGAGGCAGTGGCTGGGCAGCCTGTTCGCACCCCCCAGCCCTGGTCAGTGGCATGTGAAGCACTCGCCTGCTGCCCAGTGTGCTGGGTAAAGAAGCAACAGCTGCAGAGGCACTTTTGCTGCCTCAGGAGCTGTGACAGCATCCGGGAGCCAGGCCGAATCTAAATTTAAACTCATGCTTTCTGCGTTTGTACATGCGAGCGCAGGCTCCAGCCCCCACTCCCCCACTGCCTCCTCCAGCGCGGAGGAGACAGACTCCTCGAGAAGGGAGATCCAGAGGAGCTCCAGCTGGTTGGGACCTGAGGAATGGGAGCTTGGCTGTGAGGCAGGAGGGGAAGGAACAGCTAGGGGAGAAACACCATGGAGCCTACTTCTCCCCAGGATGACATGAAGAAGAGACAACAGAAGGACAAGTCTAAGAAGCCAGTGCCACCAGCAGCCCCCCGGCCAGCCAGGGCTCTGTTCTGCTTAACTCTTCAAAACCCGCTGCGGAAGGCATGCATCAGCATTGTGGAGTGGAAGTATCCTTCAGGCTGCATGGGCTTGGGAGCACCCATGTGTGTGCCTCTGGGCAGGGGTGCTGGGGATCAGGACCTGTGGACTGCAGGCAGGAGAGCTCTCAGCCCACTTCAAGCCTATGCCGCTGTCTCTTTGGCTCCATAAAAGGCAAGGAGGTGCTCTGTGAGCCTGGGTAGGATGCATTGGCCATTGTGCCGTGCAAACCATGAAGAGGCTTGTGGGGACCTTTGGGAGGGTGGTGTGGGGACAGGCATGGGCAGCCTGGATGGCAAGGGACTTGTGGAAGTGAACATCTTTTGTGTTGGCAGGAGCTGTGCTGGGGAGAAGTGGGGGACAGCTTGTGAGGGAAGAGGGTTTGGCATGTGAAGAGGAGGCACAGTGCCCATCCCAGTGTGGGGTTGGGGCCCGGCAGAGGAGGAAGGCCAGGCTGGGTGAGTGGGAGCTGAGGATGAAGCTAGGGACAACATGCTGCCTCGGGGAAGAGGTTTGGGAATGGGTAGCAAGACCATGGGGAGCTGCTCTTTGTGTGTGTCACTGTTTGCCTGATCCCAGAGCTGCGCCCTGCCCTGGTAGTGGGGGCTGGCCAACATCCTCTGAAGCCTTACTGACACAGTTATCCTCTCAGCCCCCCCTTTCCTATCCCTCTCTGGCACTGCTGTCACAAGTGAAGACTTTGGTGGATGAGGGACAGTGCTGCTCAGAGGGACAATGTCATTCTGTGCCTCTGGCTTCATTTGGGGATGGGGTTTGGGTGATTGCTCTTTGATTGGCCAGCTTTTCACTGGGGCAGTATAGCTTGGAAACACCAAAATGTCATATTTTTGCCACCCGTCCAGGAACTATTTTAGGCCATTAGATATCACTTTTTTCACCTGTACTTTATGGGAGGGAAGAGGATGGGACATGAAACATTTCATAATGTTTCAGCAAAACAAAAAGCAATGTTTCCACAAAATACTCAGGCTCAAACAAAAACGATGGAATTTAGGGATGTTTCCAGTTCTTCCACCCCAACTTTTCTCATTTCAGTTGCTGAATCTATCTGCATATTCCTGGCCTTGGCAGGACGATCTCATCCCTGACAAGGCTTCGCTTCTCTTTGAGGTGGCTTGGTTGCCTAAAGCTGGCTGTGTTGCCGTACACGTGGTGCCACCTGGATACCACAACCATGCCCCCGCACTGACAGAGATGCCATCTTCTTCTTCAAAGCCCAGGGTGCCTGTTTGCAGGCACTCAGGTCATGCTCACAACTCTGGTGCTGTGCTGGTCGTGGATTTTGAACGCGTGTTCCTTCACTGCAAAGGGGCTTTCTGTCCTTTGAGGAGAGCAAGCAGAGCTAAAATTGAGGCATTCTCCATTTCTGCTTCTCCAGCACAAGGACAGGGTTGTTCTAGAAGCACGGGGAAGGGAACTGTGTCTATGTCTTAAATAGACACTGAGCATAGAAGAAACTTGCGCATAAACCCAGTGGCAGGGGAAGAGCTGGAAATAGGATTTACATCTTCCAACATGCTCAAACACATTCCTTCTGCTGGGCCAACACATGCCAGAGAGTGGATAGCACAGTGGGGATCTTTCCTGCATTGGTGCCCTGGAAGGGGAGCGTAGAAGGGAGAGGTGGATGTCTCACCAGGAAGGTTACAGGTGCATGTTGTTCTGACCTGTGCAGTGCAAACGATCCAAGGCATCGGGTTTCTCCAGCACCTCTCTTGTGCCTGGCTGTATTTATACCCAAATGCACCTGGCTGCCCTCATTCAGGGATCACAGTTTGCAAGGCATTGCAGGGTCGTTCCAGTTCCTGCAGTCTTCAGGGCCAGGCAAGCTGCCAGAGGGAGATTAGCTGTGACCATTTTCTGTGGGGAAACCTGGCATCTGGCTTTAGTACAGCAGTACACATTCCTGTTCCTTGGGCCCATCTCTACTATAGGAGCTTCTGCTGGCAGGGCACAAAGCTGAGCCACGGGAGTGGGACAGGGTCTTTTTTAGGCAGTCGGAGAGCAGGGAGTATCACTGTATGCAGCCTAGGCTGAGTGAAAGTCAGGTTGGCTTGAGTCAGAGGTGTTTTTCTTCTGAAATGTGCTCACTTCTCAAGAAGCACATTTGTTAGCACAAGATTTGGGTATTCTGTAAATTGCTGGGTATTGTGTGCCTGACAGCTCACCCAGCAAGTTGATGGTTGCTGGGACCTATCTAGCTTTGTGGTGTCACCTTGGTATTCCAGGTTGTTTTGCAGCCAGGAGAACTTCAAGGCAGATGAGTGAGGAGTCTGGGGATGCTGGAGAACCACAGAGCTGCAAGGCACTAAGGGCCTAATTCTTGCTGCAGAGCAGATGTTGGGACTCTTGGATGCTGTGTGGCAGGAGACTGCTGGAGAGAAAAAGTGAGATTGCAGTTCAAGGAGATGAGGAGGATGATAAGGCTTTGGCTCAGTGGCAAGAGGCAAAGACACCAGGCAAGAGCCCAGTGACACTACATACCTCTTTTTTGGTTCAGTCTGTCCTACTGCATTTCTGCAGACTGATTCCAGCTCCAGTTACAAGACAGGTCACCCTTCAAGGAGGGCTGCTCACCTCACCCAGCCCAAGCAAAGAGGGAAGCCTTCTAACCCCCGGGCTCTGTCCTGTTCCCTGGAACATGGATGGGAACTGCTTTTCCAGCTGACTTTAATTTTTAAAGTGCCATCAAGCTGATGGATAGATGGGTCCAGAAAAGGTGATTTTTGCTTTTTTTGGTATGGCCACTGCAGCCCAAGCCAGGCCTCAGCATAATTATCTGGAAAGCTAGGCTAATTCGTTGATTAACCTAATGTACACAAGTGTCAGTATGGCTGCAGGGCCTCTCTGCTGAGGTTCGAAATCTGTGCTGGGCTCTGTGGTGCCATCAGTCTGCATGGCAAAGCTGTAGATGTTCCCACAGAGCATGTTCCTGGGAGCTGTTCTCCTTTGGAAGATCTACTCAAAATGAGATGGGGTTGCGGGGAAATCCTGTCTTGTACTGGGACCTCTGTATGGCTAGATGAGATTTCCCAGTTTGCCCATAATGGCAGGTTGGTAGTTTGAGGTGAGGATGGAGATGAGAGATCTTAAAACAGTTTATGGTGGTAAATGCTGGCTGTGGTCATAAGCATGGGTGTTGGCTGATAGGACAACTGAGAGAAGGGGCCTAAGGGGAGTGTTCTGATTTATGTCACTACTTGTCGATTATCAGTAGGTGGGTCTGGCTCAGTGGGAAACTGGACCAGTATTTTCATTTCCTCCATCTGCTTTTAGTTTCAGTGGCTTCCAGGAGTACAGGGATTGGGGGCAACTGAGATGTACTTGTCAAGAAACATTATTGGCCAGGAAACTTTTTGATTAGCATTGTGGCAAAAATGTTTCTTGGAGGTTTTTGCATGATGCTGTACCCAGCTGTCTTCTGGCAGTATGAGGTCTCTACGTGAGTGGAGAAGACCCCTTTGCTGTTAGGTATGTGCCTAGCTGCCTGGTGCTGTGACTGTGCACCAGCACTTCAGAGCTGCAGCAGGTCTGGATGAGACCAGCACAGGAGCAGCAGAAGATGATGGCTGTCTTCTTCTGACCAGCTGTCTACTGCACTCCTATGGTACCACAGGGTGACAGGTTTGGACCATGCTGGGAGGACCACAGGGTGGGGGTCCCTTGGGTGAGAGTCTGGCAGTGGATGAGGTCCTAGAGCCAGAGCCTGAGCTCTTTTGAGGCTTCAGGAATGTGACAGCTGAAGCTTGACCATGAAGTTTCAGTGGCCTACCAGAGCAGTGACAGCAGCAGGAGCCTGAGAATGACCAAATGCCCATCCTAGGACCTTCAGGGGGAGATGGCAAGTCACCACATTTGTTCAGAGATGTCATAGGGCCCAAATACACACAAAAGGTTGGACTAGATTATCCTTGAGGTCCCTTCTAACCCAGAGTTCTATGATTCTATGAAAAGCAGAATTCCATCTTCTAGGGAGTGGGATGGAGCTCAAACTGAGCACTCTGCTTACTTCCAGTCCATGGCACTCCTGGGGACAGTCACAGGGTTATGCCTGCACTGAGGCACTGAGGCTGTAGGACATCTAGGGAGGTTAGCAGCTGGATGCTCTGCTAGAGGAGACCCTGGCTGAGCTGTTTTATCCTACATACCTTCCTGTAATGGAGACAGGGCCCACTTGAGATGTGTAGCTCAACAGCCTCTCCCTCACAGATGCTGGGTATGTAGGGAGCCAGGGCCAGTTTGCACTGAAGGGTGATGCTTTGGTTAAGTGCCTATATTATGTAAGAGGATCCTGATCCTTCAGGATAATTCACTGAACAGTGATGAGAAGGAAGCCACCAGTTCTCCCATCCCCTCATTATTCCTCCACTGCAGCCTTTTAAACTTGTGCCCCCTCCCCATATGTCCAGTGCCAGAGCTGCCTCTTTCCAGCAGCCATGTGCTGGATGTCCAGGCCCTGTGCCTCATCCTGACTCGTTCCCTCCCTCCCTAGGGACCCAAGAAATGGGCAGCAACAAAGAATGTGCAGAAGGTGAAGTCCAATGCCTCTCTCGGGTGCTCTGTGCAGTGGGAGGTTGTTTCCTCATAGCCAGCGGAGTTCCTCCACAGCACAGGGCAGGGCTGTACCTGGTTTTTCTTTCCTGTCTCCACTCCTTAACATGTCCTCTCAGACCCTTCGAGATCATCATCCTCTTGACCATCTTTGCCAACTGTGTTGCTCTGGCCATCTACCTGCCGATGCCCGAGGATGACACCAATGTTGCCAACTCCAGCCTGGTAAGGCACAGCCCTTCCTGCTGTCCCACTGGACAGCTGGGGGCTTGGCTTCGAGGGCTCTGCAGAGCTGCTCGCTCAGCACAGTGTGGGTGCAAGATGGTAGTATCTATAGTGGGGGCACCTGCTGCTGCCCAGGGGGGGTGTGGTCAGGTGGTATTGGTCCAGCGAGAGTTGCTGCAAAGTCAGAAAGAGGTAGAGAGGTGGAGAAACTGCTGCACCATGGGTTTTATAGGGCCTGAAACCACCCCTAGGTTGAGATCAAAGGCAGCAGATTGGTGTGTGAAGTGCACAGAAAGGAAGAATTGATGCCAACAGAAGAACAAATCCCCTACATTTTTTGTTGTGACACCTCCAAAAGGAAATACCATGCTCCAGAAAAGCTCAAATGTTTTGTTGAAGCTTTTTTGGAATAAAATGTTATGATTTTTCATTTCAGAATTGTATTCTAATTTTGGTACTTTTTATTTAAGAGGGAAGAAAATCACCTCAGTTAAGCAGAGAGGTTGCTCCTTTTCAATTGGTTATTCCTTTTTTTTTTTTTTTCCAGTCACTCCATTTTGCCTGGAATAAGATGTTTTGATGTGACCCAAATCAATAATTTCCACTATTTTTAGTTTGCTGCTGCTTTCCCCTCTTCAGATCCCTATTGCAGTTCAATCCACAATAATTTCCATTGAGTCTGAGTTCAGTGACTGGATTAAAGCATCTAAATAGACCCTTTGCTAATGCAATGTTCTCTTTGGCTGATTCCAGGACTTCTCAGTGTTGGGGCAGAGTGTGTTGTGTGCAGATATTGCTGGCAACGTCTGGCTTCAAAAAGCACCTTTCTGGGTTTTGCCTGTTCCTTAGAGACTCTGCAGGGGAAAATATTAAAGCAGTCAAAGAATCTGAGATAGAAAATACAAAGTAAGGTTTTGCCTGTGCAGTTTTTAGTTCCTTGAACCGCTTTTGTGTCTTTCCTTCTCAATAGACTTTTAGAGGCAGTGAAGATAGTGTTTACTTCTCATTTCTTTGGGAAAAGAAGAAAAGGGGACATTGTTGGCAATATGTGACTATGTCTTTTAAAAATAAACCCAAGATAGGTCCACAGAGGGAAAGAATTAAAAATACCCACAGAGATTTAATTCCTGGGTTGTTCAATCAGCCTCCCAGTGAGCTGGCTGGTCAGCTCCTCTAAAACCTGGGACACAGTTAAGCTCAGAACACTGGAGTTGTTTTCTTCCCTGGCTGAGGGATATAGCAGGATTTGGAAGGTCCAGTTAGCTGAGAGCAGGGGCCTTGAGCAACCTAGTCTAGTGGGAGGTGTCCCTGCCACGGCAGGGTGATTGGAACTAGGTGATCTTTAAGGTCCCTTCCAACCCAAACCATTTTCTGATTAAAGAGGCAAAGCAAAACTGGGGCAGGTGAAACATGGAAAGCAAGAGGTGGGGATGGTGGGGATGAGGGCTTCCTGCTGGGAGGAGGGTTGGATTTGGCTGAGAGCAGGACACCTGTGAGGGCAGAGCTGGAGAAAGCCCAACAGCATGTGGCATGATGGGGGGACAGCTTGGCAGCAGCCTGCCTCACAGTGCTCCCGGGCAGGGCCTGATGCTTCCCAGGAAAAACCAACAGCCTTTCCCATTAATGGGAGGCAGGCATGAGCTGAATAAAGTCATGTATGAACGAAATTTCCTCTGTTTATATTTATTGTATATTAGATTAATTTTGCTATACACTGTTGGGGGATTTTTCAGACTGTTGCCTTTCAGCCCTCTGTATCAGGAGCCTGGCAGCCCCTCGCTTCTGTTCTCTCATCCCTGCTCTGCACGTCATCATGTTCTGGTGGCTTTGCAGAAGCAATCACAGCTAAGAGCTGAGCCACACCCCCACCACCTCGGGTATCAGCCGTGCTCTGCACGGGACCCGTAGCCCAGTGAAACGAAGGCTTGTTGGAGGCATTTCTTCCCACAGCACAGAGGTACTGCATTCAACTTTTAATTGCCTCTCTTCATTGCCCAGTTCTCTCCAGAGAGGGTTGAGTTTATCTAAAGACCTTGAAATAGTTGAGGAGGCAAAATGTGTGAGGGGAATCTAAGTCAGAGCAGTGAGGACATTGCCCCACATTATCTGTGGAAGAAGGATTGAGGCTCACTCTCAGCAGAGCTCACTGGAAAGGAGTGTGCAGGAGCCTGTCCCACCCAAGCTGCCTTCAGAGGAGCCTCCTGCATCCCAGGCATGCAATGCAGTGAAAGCAACTCTGCTCTGAAGCTGAGTGTCTCCAGCAAGGAGAGGCTCTGGATGGGAGCATCTCCTGGGAGACCTCTGCTGCCACTTTCTTCCCGCAAGGTTGGGAAACCCGAAGAGCAGCCACGCTTGTGACTCTGTCTTTCCAGGACAGCTCAGAGAAGATTTGCAAACAGAGTTTGCACCAGATTTAGAATTAGTCTTATAAAAACTTTGGCAACCAGAACTCATTTTGGTGGGTGAAAAAAGTGTATTTAATAACCCATAAATCTATGAATCTGTTTCACTTAATCCTGGAAGAAACAGAGTTGTTCAATTTCAACATATTTCATTATTATTTGCTTTAGATTAGATTTTGTCTGATCCAGAGGATTTTTTTTGTGATGCTGATTTATCTGATTTTGTCTAACTGTAATGAAATCAAAATATTTTCTTCAACCCTGATGAAATTATTCTGCTTTTCAACCCAGTTAAAAATTCACAGCATTTATTTTCATTTTGACTTGAGTTTCTCAATTGTCAGCGAGCTCCATCTGACATCATTTGCCTTTCACTAGAAGCCTTACTCCAGGAACAAGTTCAGAATGTATTTATCAAGGCAGGTTATTCAAGGGGACTCATTCAAGAAAATACAGATTTCTGCATGTGAGCCGAGTGCCTGGGCTCTGTTTATAGTCAACAGAGAAATAAAGGCAAATGTCTAGTAGGGTTTTTCTCCTGGGGCAGTTGGTCTTCTCCTGCAGTTCTGTTGTTGGACATGCACACACCGAAGTACCTTTTTGGGCCATTATTGGGACCTGAGGGTGACTGCTCAGAGGGAGGTCACCCTTTCAGAGCATCCAAAAGCAGCTGGGCTGAGTCCTGTGTGCTTTGTAAGTGTGGAACATGAGGCCTGGTGAGTAGGGTCAGAGCTGGAACTCAGGCTGTACAGAAGACACTCTTAATAACACAGGTAATGGCCTATGTGTAAGCACCCTGTTAGTATCACAGATATGGCTTTATAGAATCATAGAATTGTCAGGGTTCGAAGAGACCTTAAAGATCATCTAATTCCAACCCCTCTGCCATGGGCAGGGACACCTCCCCCTAGATCAGGTTGTTCAGAGCCCCATCCAGCCTGGCCTTAAAAACTGCCAGGGATGGGGCTTCCACCACCTCTCTGGGCAACCTGTTCCAGTGTCTCACCACCCTCATGGTGAAGAACTTCTTCCTAATGTCTAATCTGAATCTACCCACCTCTAGTTTTGATCCATTACCCCTAGTCCTACCACTACCCAACATCCCAAAAAGTCCCTCACCAGCTTTCTTGTAGGCCCTCTTAAGATACTGGAAGGCTACAATAAGGTCTCCTCGGAGCCTTCTCTTCTCCAGACTGAATAACCCCAACTTTCTCAGTCTGTCTTCATAGGAGAGGTGCTGCAGCCCTCTGATCATCCTCGTGGCCCTTCTTTG
Source organism: Eurystomus gularis (assembly GCA_013400335.1). Lineage (NCBI taxonomy): Eukaryota > Metazoa > Chordata > Aves > Coraciiformes > Coraciidae > Eurystomus > Eurystomus gularis. The sequence goes on along the minus strand of VZZY01004020.1, from coordinate 340,960 downwards.
GACACATTCCAGCACATCCGTATCTTTCTTGTACTAGGGGCTCCAGAACTGGGCGCAGTACTGGAGTACACGGTTGGACTTGATGATCTTAGAGGTCTTTTCCAACCTTAATGATTCTATGATTAATGATTCTATGTTTAGGTAGAACAGATGTTTCATGTAAAGGAGCATTCTTCCAAAAATCTCACCATTTTGGGTTGCTTTGAGTTGTATCTCTGTGTTTTAAAACCTGAGCACAATTCAGTTACAGGAATGTGGGTATCTGATGCTGTTACTGGTGTCCTGGACACCTCTCTGCTGCTCTGGAGGGATGCAGCTTGCTTGTGGGTACTGTGTAATATCTGCCAGGCCAGGATTGTCCCATGTAGCCAAGGGCATCTCCAGTATTGCTGAAAACAGCTATGTTTGGGCAGCTGACTCATGTCTAGCAGTCCTTAAGCAAATATTGCTGGTCCAGTGCTGGTTTTGAAAAGCGAATACCTGTTGTTGGCTGTCTGTCCCTTGGGACTGGCATGGGTCACTCACTGCAGGGAAGTCCTGGCTCCGTGTGGCTTTCCTCTAGGAAAAAGGTCACCCTTGATCTCACAGAGTCCTGTAATAGTTGTGAGAAGAGACCCCATGCTGTACATCTCCATGCATCTCCTATCACTCAGTGCATAGGACTTTAGAAACTATTGTTGCTCTTTTACCCAACATCTTGAGGGATACAGCAGCTAGAAAAAGTACAGGAGCTTCAAAAGGCTGCTCGATCAAGTAGAATGCTCCATTGGTCCCCAGCTCCAAAGCAAGGCTTCCTCTGAAGGGACCTTGCTGACCCTCTGCTCCTGGCCCTGGAGAAGGACAGATTAGCTGTAGCTCCGTTTGATTTCTCTTCCTCTAGTTGGGCTTTCCACACCCTGGATCTGACTAGTGTCAGCCGAGCCATCATTAGTACTTTGTCCAAGTCATTCTCCTGTCCATGTTTTTGCTGGCCAAGGTCTTAGCACCCAACAAAGCCTTTTCAAACCAAGCAGAGCTAGGGCATCTAGTCCAGGGAAACCCCTCAGGAGTGCTACCAAGGTGTCCCACAGACACCTGACCAGACATGGGGTGGCTGGTGTGACAGCAGGCAATCCCAGGCACAAATACAGGTTGGGCAAGGAGTGGATAGAAAGCAGCCCTGAGGAGAAAAACTTGGGGGTGCTGGTTGATGAAAAGCTCAACATGAGCCAGCAGTGTGCCAGTGCAGCCCAGAAACCAACCGTGTCCTGGGTTGTATCCAAAGAAGTATGGCCAGTAGGTTGAGGGAGGTAATTCTGCCCCTCTACTCTGCTCTTGTGAGACCCCACCTGGAGCACTGTGTTCAGCTCTGGAGCCTCCAGCGAAAGAAGGACATGGACCTCTTGGAGTGGGTCCAGAGGAGGGCTACAAGAATGATTAAAGGGCTGGAACACGTCCTCTGCAAAGACAGGCTGAGAGAGTTGGGCTTGTTCAGCCTGGAGAAGTCTGCAGGGAGACCTTCTTGTGGCCTTCAAGTATCTGAAGAGGGCCTACAAGAAGGCTGTGGAGGGACTTTTCGCAAAGGCCTGTGGTGATAGGACAAGTGGTAATGGGTTCAAACTGGAAGAGAGTAAGTCTAGATTGGAAATTCTTCTTAGAAGGAAATTCATTACGCTGAGGATGCTGAGACACTGGCACAGGTCGCCCAGGGTGGTAGTGAATGCTCCATCCCTGGAGGTGTTCAAGACCAGGTTGGATGGGGCCTTGAGCAACCTGGTCTAGTGGGAGGTGTCCCTGCCATGGCAGAGGGGTTGGAACTAGATGATCTTTGAGGTCCCTTCCAACCCAAACCATTCTATGATTCAATGAAAGGGACATGGAGCAGTGAGGACCTACGGACAGCAGGTGAGGGAGATTCAATGGGGAACAACTCATTGCAGGGCCTGGCCCCTCCATGCTTGCGTAGCTGCTGGAGATGATCGTTTGTTTGGTTCCTGTCTTTGCAACCCAGGGGTTTGTCAGGCCCTGGTCTGTCACTTGTTTATGGGAAAGGAAGAGCTGTGTCTGGGGGATATGGCAGGAAAATCACAACATGACAGAGCAGCTGAGGGTGGAGGGACCTCTGGAGATCACCACCTGCTCTAAAAAAATTGTTCAAGTGATTCAAAAACTCTCCCACATTCTTTCCTGCTTGCGTCCCCATCCCAGGCGCACCTTGTGCTGTGACAGAAGCCACCATGGGAAGTAGAAATATTTCTCTCAGTGTCTCTTCCCAGACATGGTTTGCAGCAGGCCCAAGGGACCTGCCTTCCACGGTGCTCTCCTGAGCTGGGTACCAGGGTTTCCCACTGCCTACTCAAGGGAGCCTTCCTCCGCTCCAGCCTTCATTTTTACCTTGATTTCCAAAGGAAGGGGAGCCTTTCAGATGGCTATAACTGTGTTCCCATCTGTTCATTGGTTGTCCCGTCCCCTTCTCTGCAGGGCTTAGATACATTCAGGGAAAAGGGAGAATGTTTTGCGAAGCATGGTTGCGAAAAGTCTCTGGAGAACACCCTTACAGGTGTTTTCTGTTTTAAAAGCTCTCATGAAAGGACTGCAGCATCACAGCTGCCTGCCCTGTGTGTGCTGGTGCAGGCAGTCCACATGTGTGTCCTCGTCAACCTATTGGCGCTCATTCAAAAAACATTTTTATTGGGGAAGGAGGTCAAGCACGGGCACAGGTTGCCCAGGGTGGGTTGCGGAGTCCTTGGAGACATTAGAAACCTGTGTGGACAAATTTCTGAGCAACCCACTATAAGCTGGCCCATCTTTGAGCAGTTAGGACTTGAACTAAGTGATCTCCAAAGATCCCTGCCAGCCTCAAACCTCCTTCAATCTGTGACCACTGCCTCAGCCATGGCAAAGGCCACCCCTCAGCCTAGCAGTGAAGGACAGTGTGAGGCAGTGGAGGAGATGGGTGCTGGAGCAGCAGGGGAAAGGGGGGCAGGGCCTGACTGGGAGGTTCTGGGAGAGGTACAGTGGCTCATGGTGCAGAAGGAAGAACAGAGAGCATGGAGGAGAGCACCAAGCTGGGGACAGTTTGGAGGAGTGTGAGTGCTGTGAGTCCTGCTGCATGCAGATGTCTTCTGCTGAGAAGCAGGGTGAGCTATCTGGCTATGTTATGGTCACACCACCCCTTACCACTTACTCCCCACTTTGGACAGCTGGGAGGCTTTATCTAAGCCCTGCTCCCCTTATTCCTTGGGAAGAGACACCAGGGACATGGAGCCAGGTCTTGTTCTGGAGAGCTGTGCATGCCATAGAGACTGGGAGCTGACATTGTTGAGCAAGTTGGAGCTGTGTCATCTCACATTCCATTGTCATGGTGCATGCTGTTATTCCTGCAGCTCATTCAACACTCACAGGTCAGGTTGCTCTGTGTCCCCTAACATGGTTCAAGCATGTGTGTGCAGCAGCCCAGGCTGTTATGAGACCTGCATCTTTTTACAGTGGCTTTTTGAAGGCTAGGGTCTTGATCCATCCAGTCCCAACTCTGCCATGCAGCCTGGCCACCCTTCCCTGAGCTCTGGATATTGATCTGTGGCCACATGAGTTTCATTACCAGTGTGTGTCCTGCAGCTGTACCTACCACTTGGAGAATCCAGAGAGAGTTTGCCGTGACTTGCCCCACTAAAGGCTACACCCACTTCAGCTCACTGACAAAAGTACTCGTGAAGTGTCTTCCTAGTCAGGGGCCTGGCTCCTTTTGTGCTGCCGATATCAGAACTTGCCCACAGTTCACAGCCAGGTAAGCCAGGGTAACTAACACCCCACTGTAGGACAAGTGGTGGGGGATCCCTCTGGCCAGCACTGATGGATCACTGCATAGAACCCTCATACTGACCATGCCAAGACTTTTCCTTGTACTAGAGGGGTTACACCAGCAGGACAGATCGGGATGGTCCAGCTCCATGTATGTGGCTGGGTCTGCAAAGCACAGCAGTGTGCTGGTGCTGTGAGGAAATTTGCAGTTACTGCTTGTCCCAGGATGGAGGGAGCGTGGCCATGTCACAGGGGGCTGCCCACTGGCTCTCCCTTGGCCCAGGTTTGATCCTTGCTGCTCACTGGCTGTACATGGTGGGCCACCACTGGAGCTGGCCAAAGTAGTTTTCATCTGGTTTGGCCTTCTCAAAGGGACCTCCAAGGAATGGCAAGTCACCTTTTGATTCCAGGCAAGGGGTTTTTAGAGGGAGGTCCCTGCTGATCAGAGACCCTGGAACCTGGTTCCATCCTGCTGGATGAAGCAGGGCAAGGAATTAGCTTTTGTGATGCTGGGACTCCAGGTTGGATCTGGACACAAGCCTAGGGCTGCTGTAGCTTACAGGGAGATCCCCTCATTCTCCATTTGCAGCAGGGGAGATACCTCATTACACCACTGGCTTCTGGTGCAGCTCTGCAGTCCCTCCATACCTGCAGTGGTCCTCATAGTGGTTGTATTGACTTGTCTGGGGTTGCAAGGACAGGCTTTTAGTGACAGACGGGTGGGATCTGTCAAGGGAGGGGAGGCAAGTGGCATTGAGTTGCCTTTGCTTTTAGCCTTTTCTAAAACCTTGATGACAGAGCCCTGGTAACACCAATAATCACAATGCTTAGATCTCTGCTCTTGCCATTGCTGCCCTCAGATCCAGTAAGGAACTGGCACTTGTGTGGGTGACAGTTGTACCAGGACACTTGGCATGAGCAGTGCTTCTGTCTGAGCCCTGGCCTTGGTCTCTCATATGGGCAGCATTTCATTGGCAAGCCAGAGGCACCCTGACGGGAAGGTGTGCTTGCAGCACTGCAGCATTTCCCCATGGAGACCTGCTCCTGGTTTGGTCTTAGAGACATGGTTCTGCCTTTCTGAGCGCAATTCCCTGTGGAGCCCAAGCAGCGATGCTCCTTGCCCTTCAAGGGGTGCAGATGGAGGAGAAGGGCCATGGAAAACTGGGAATATAAATAGCCCCATCCATCTGGCTGCTTCACAGAGACTTTAATCCCCGTCTGGAAGGGGCCATGAGCAGCAGGGGCAGGGCTGACAGTGACAGGCAGAGCCAGGTGGGCACAGGCAGCTCTTGGCTGTGCTGCAGAGAAAGATGAGCTGTTCTGGGCCCCACAGCAGCAGGGCTGTGCTGAGCCCCTGCAGTGATGCCAGGTCCCACCTGGGAGTGGGTGCGATGTCTCTGCCCGCAGAGCCTCCAGGCAAATTTCTAGCAGCTGACTCTGCCAGGCAGATGTCTGGCATTAGGCAGGAGGTCTTGAGCCCACGGCTTTGCCTCCCTGGGAGCCCAGGAGAGGAGAGAAGCCACAATGCAGCTGGCTTGTCCCACGGTGACTGTGTGATGTCTCCAGGATGGACCACCTGAGGAGAAGGTGTCAGTGCTGTCTGTGGAAGGATGGGAGGGTGAGGCAGCAGGGAGGAGAACCAGAGATGTGCAACGCCCTGGGCCAGTCACCTTTGGTTGCTGTATTGGGAAGTGGTGGCTTTGCCAGCAGAGGTTATAAGAGCAGGTCCTGGCAGTGTACCATTGCAGGTGTTGCGGTCGGAGTGCAGAGGTTTGAACCACCTCCCAAAGGGAGAAGGATTGAGGGTAAATTGGAATATTTCCCCACCAGGCTTGTAGGTAAATATGGAGACCAAATGAGTATTTAATAAGTTTATTACTAAATATATTCTAATAAAACCGTATCTACCCTATAGAAATATTATGATATTAAGGAGTGCCACATCTACCCGCTCACTCCCTGTCTCCGAGGAGATTTGGAACCAATGGAGAGGACAGGGTGAAATAAGAAGTTGATTATGTCCAGAAATATAACATATGTGTAAATGATGTGGGGTGTGTGTGTAGATATCGGTTCTCTACCCTTTCCAGTGTGTGGCGATGGTCCCATAGGGGCTGGGGCGACGACGCCCGGCCGGCAGACTTGGGCGGCTCCAGTGGCATCAGCAGCTTGCAGCTTTTCGGTGCAATCAGAGTCTCTCTCTCCGACAGTGGCGTCGGCTTCTTGTTGTAGTTTCTTTCAGCTTTGGCAGGGGCCGGCGCTCGGCCGCTTGGACTCTGAAAGCGGCAGGGGCATCAGCCCTGCCCGGCAACGGTGCGCGGCTCTGCCCGGTGTAGCTCCTGCCCGGCAGCTCTTTCCCTCCTCCGCTGGCTCGGAGCGGCCTCAGCAGGGCTTCCCTGCTGCGGGCCCTCGACGGCAGCAGCGGTGATAGTGATGCCCTCCTCGACACAGCGCGGGAGGGGGCAAAAAGAGAGACGCTGTTTTCTTTTTTGAGTTTATCAACTCAAATTTCCGGCGTTATCAAATTTCTGGCTTCCGGTGGCAGCCACCGCAGGCGTTCATGGGAGTTGTGGTTTCTCTGTTTTAAATAAGACATTTCCTCGATTGTGGGTTGGTTTCCCACAGGAGGAATGCAGGAGATCATGCTGCAGGCCAGAGGGTGGCATGTGGTGGCTCCACAGGTCACCCCTTCCTGCCCAGGGTAGCCACAGTGCAGCATGGTGTGCGGGGGAGATCATAGATGGTTTGGCAGTAGGGGCTGATCCAGCGACACATGGAGGGCAGCCATGCATGGTAGGGATACAAGGGGAGGTGACAGTCTGCTCTAACTGAGTATTCTCTCCTTGCTTGCCTTTCCAATCCTCAGGAGAAGATTGAATACGCCTTCCTGATCTTCTTTGCCATTGAGGCGATGCTCAAGATAATTGCCTATGGGTTTCTTTTCCATACGGATGCCTATCTCCGAAATGGCTGGAACATGCTTGACTTTTCCATCGTGTCTCTAGGGTAATGCAAGGGGGGAAGCTGCTGGTGCTCAGCCTGTGGCAGGCCTGGTCCATAGCCCATTAGCTTTTATAGTCACTTTTCTAGTGTCTACAGTGGGTTTGGGGACCACTCGCAAACTCTGTTCGTGGCCTTCTCCCGTGAGCCCTCTTCTTCATGCCCTGACATGCCCTGGGAAACTCTCTAACTCCTGTTTCTTCATGTCTGAATCTTTAATGCCTCTGAGGTCTCCCTGCCTTGGAGAATGGGAGTGGCATGGGGTCCTCCTGGGTTTGGCACGTAGGGGGAGGGTCCACTGGGCACCAGCATGTGGAGGTCCTCTGGCTGCTCAGTAGTGATGGTGGCACTCAGCAGAGTGGTGCCCAGCCACAAGTGTTCCCAGGAGCTGGGCTTAGCCAAGGGCTGTTCCCTGGGTCAGGCTGACCGTAGCCAGCAGAGTCCTGTCCCCAGCTTTCCTACTCTCAGAGCTCTGAAACTTAGCTCAGGTTTCTTGGTCTCCATGCTCATGCCCCTCTCTTTCTCCCTGTCCTTCCTTCTGCTTCTCCCCCTTCCTTCCCTGCTCTGTGCCCTGGCTCTTTCAGGCTTATCACCATGACCCTGGAGCAGGTCAATGCGAAGCAGGGAGGGACTTCAGGAGGAAAAGGCGGCTTTGACGTGAAGGCCCTGCGAGCGTTCCGTGTGCTGAGACCCCTGCGCCTAGTATCCGGAGTGCCAAGTGGGTGCTGGGTGCCCTACCAGCATGAAGGGCTCGCGGGTGGATTGAACCCCTGTGCCTGGCCAGGGTTGGGGGCAATGGGGCAGGCTTCTTGTTGCTGGATCAAGTTGGATATAGAGAAGCCACAGGTTCTTGCGCATCCCTACAGCTTGCAGTTGTCAACACTGGGGACCTGCAGGTCAGCATGCTTATAGCTCCCTCTGTGCCTCAGTGTCAGCACGTTTGGGTAGCCACTGTGAAAGGGGCCAGGACTTCACTCTAGTTTCTCAGGGCAAGGATCTCCCTCCCCCATAACGTATGTGAATACAGCCAGGAAGAGAGCAAGAGAACAAATGGAGAGGCTTGAAGCAGCCTCCAGCACTGCCTAGAGCTTGGCACTGCTGGGATCGTCTGCATGCTTGCATGGTGGGTAGAGAAAGGATTTCTTGGTTCAGAGATTTCAGTCCCAACTGCCCCTCCTCCCTTGGCACAGGGTATTTCAGAGGCTGCTTCTCAGAGGGGCTGGCAGGAATGCAAGGTGCACCCAAAGTTGTTTACGAAGTGGTTGACCTCCTCTCCCTTCTCTTTGGTGCAGGCCTTCAGGTCGTCCTGAACTCCATCATCAAGGCCATGGTGCCCCTGCTCCACATAGCCCTTCTGGTCCTCTTCATGATCATCATCTATGCCATTGTTGGGCAAGAGCTCTTCAAGGGCAAGATGCACAAGACCTGCTACTACCTCGGGACAGGTGGGGCTGCGGCAGGGGGGAAATATGGCAGAGATGTCTCTACATGGCTGCTATGGGTACCACAGAGGTTCTTTGGGTAGCAGAAAGTCTGGTCTTGCCGGCATCAGGCCTGGGAGTATGGCAGGAGCGAAGGATGATTGGTACAGCACACAGCTTGGTGATGGTGCATGATGGTGTGAGGAGGTGGTGAAAGGGGCCCCTTTTGGGAAGCTTCTGCAGGAGTCTGGGAGGTGCTGGGACTTGCTCTGCTTGGCCTTGGTCTCACACCACGACTTTCCCCCTCAGATGTGATTGCCACGGTGGCATCAGAGAAGCCAGCCCCTTGCACCGGTTCTGGCCACGGGCGACACTGCACCATCAATGGCACCGAGTGCCGAAGCGGCTGGCCGGGGCCCAACAATGGCATCACTCACTTTGATAACTTTGGCTTTGCCATGCTGACTGTCTATCAATGCATCACCATGGAGGGCTGGACTGAAGTCCTCTACTGGGTAGGCTTCAACATCTTGGGCTTGGTGCCCAGCTCAACAGAGGTGACTGCTCGTCCTGCCTCAGAGTGGGGAATTCCCTCCAGTTCACAGGACCCCAGAGCAGGGTTAGGTCTCTCCACCCTGATCCCACCAAACTTTATTCTGTGATGCACGCCCCATAATTCTCCAGGCATGTCTTCTGCAGCTTTGCAGGCACTGCCCAAGCTGTCCTTGCTCTCTAGATACACAGGGGCGTGCTCCAGCTCCCCAGTTTGTGAAAGGCTAGGCACAGCAGTGGCTGGCTGGTGGATGCTTCTCCAGCAAAATCCCATTATTTCAGTCCTTGGGAGACTGTCTTGCTGAGGCTTAGGCTTGAGGCTGATGTTTAAATCTGCTCCCAAAATGCTTGGGTCTGGCTTTACCTCTGCTAAAATCAGATACAGAGTCCTAAGGAGCCAGGGCTCAGTGTCAGGTTTATCTGCTACCCTCCCAAGCACTCCCTTCAGAGGGGACAAAGATCCCAGAGGCTGTTGGGTGCTCCTGAGGGCAGTCCCAGAGCAGACTGTGCTCAGGATGCTTCATCTGCTGCTCTCCTCGCCAGGTAAATGATGCCATTGGGAATGAATGGCCCTGGATCTACTTTGTCAGCCTTATTTTACTTGGCTCTTTCTTCGTTCTCAACCTGGTGCTGGGGGTGCTCAGTGGGTAAGTTCTGCTCTGTCATTTCTGTTTGCCGGCAGATCAGTGTGTGGACATTGGCTGGTTTTTACTGTACAAGGAGAAAGCCTGGACATTTCTCTGTTCCTTTTCCCCTCCCATTCCTACCCCTTTCTTTTACATGCTTAGAAATTCTGAGCCTTGAGTTACTTTTTGTGTTAGCATCCACAGCTGTCAGATGTTTTATCTCAACACCGAATGCAGAAATCCTTTCCCTGTAGCACAGGCAGCTGTCAGCAAACACACCCTGGGACACGTTGTTGGGTGTCTGCAGCATGGTCTGCCAACACCGACAGAAAAGTAGCTGAGCAGGGAGCTCAGAGCAGCAGTCCTTGTCTCACGGCTGTGGCCAAGACACCTGTTCTCACGGGTACCCGCAGCATTGCTGGCCTGTTGTGAGCACACGTGATTTCCTTATGGCCAGCCTAAGGAAAATACCTTTAATATGAACGCAAAGTATCCATGAAACTTATTATTAGGCTTATTGTAGGGGGTTTTGACTAGATGACTTTCAGAGGTCCCTTCCAACCCAATACATTCTACAATTCTAATTAATGCTTCAACAGTCCCATCCAAATACAACAAGAAACTATCCTCAGTCTGGTTACAATGATCGTAACCTTTCTATGCCAGTGCTGATTCCCACAGTTAAAGCTGCTGTGCTCAAAATCTTTTGGGTGCGATGCTTGACCTACTGTGCATCGCCAAGGTGAGGTGCTAGCATCCCACTTCTGTTACTGGAAAGTGTGTGTTGTCTTGGAGAGTGAAGGGGGCTTTTCTCCTCGATCCTGTCTAAGCTTGGAGTCTTTTACACGTTTCAATCCTGTGTGTGCAAGTGGATCACACTCATCGTCTCTATTAGTTCAGAGTTAGTTATACTCTAATTAATTAGTGGGATTTGTTAGTCCTTTTCTATGGCAAGAGCCATCCAGCTGCACAGGGTTAAAACAAATTAGGTATTAATATAATTTTTTTAAAACTCAAAACACAAGACAGGTCACAGGCACCTGGCCCTTGCATGAAGGTGGCTGTAACAGCAGGATGAGCTGGACAATAGTCATCCTAGAGTGAGGTGCAGGGACAGCAAAAGTTTCTGAAATATTTTTGCACATATAGCTAAAATGTGCTTGAGATCAGGAAAATTCAGACATAGCCTGACAAGTCCTGAGCCCTAGTATGTCTAATTATTATAATACTGCCTGACACCTATTACCAATGCATGGTAACACCAGATTGGCATGGCAGGAGATCTACAGTTCTACCAGATACCAGGAAAGAAAAGAAATTCATTAAAAAGAATGAGAAGAGTGGGACTCCTTGCACTGGCAGACTTGTCTTTCCCATGTTGCTGTGAAAAGAGTGTCCTGTTTACTTGCCATGTGGTGAGCTCACTTTCCCCACATGGAGAGCCTGGACCAGATTGCTGCCCCCTAGATGGGTGAGACCCCACTTGCTCTAAAATGTAGCAGGGCTGGAGAACTCCCACAGCCTCTAACCTCTAGCGTCAGTTGGCCTGCCCAACCACAGCCTCCTGCAGCAAGGTGCTCACAAAGAGCAGCCAGTGGTGGGAAAGAAACCATGGCTGCCATCAGGCATCAGATAATGGTCCCCCGTGAGCCTGCATCATGGAACAGGACAAGAAAGGAAAGTCAGCAGAGCTATCTAGTGGTGGCACTGGGTGGTGGGGTATTTCAGGCTTTTATCTCTCTACAAGGACTGGCCTGGCACAGGGCTGTAGTGCCTGACCTCCATGCTGTCCCCTCCCTCCCTCAAGTCTCACTCTGCTGCTTGCCTTGTCCCAGCGAGTTTACCAAAGAACGTGAGAAGGCCAAGTCACGGGGCACGTTTCAGAAGCTGCGGGAGAAACAGCAGCTGGAGGAGGATCTGAAGGGCTACATGGACTGGATCACCCATGCTGAGGTCATGGACAGTGACCGGACCAGGGGAGAAGGTACCAACTCTGCTTGGTCAAAGGCCCTTGGCATGGCAGTTGGGTTCCTAATACTGACAATTGTAAGAGATTAGAAATGACTCAGGGAAGGAGGTGGATTTACAGGCATCTAGCCAAAAGCTCAGCAGGGCCTGTGGAGTTCTGCTACTAAACTGCTGTATCTGCTCTGCCACTCTGCCTGGTGGAATATATTCTGATGCCTCAGGCTGAGTGATAAGTATGTATAAAGAGCCTTGGGAAACAATAGGATAGACAAAACACCTCTTCCACACCTGGGGCCAGTGCTCTCACACACCTCCTCCTGTCGAGGATTTGCTCAGATCAAAGCTGACCCCAGTTTTCTCTGTGCTGAGGAATCCTGGGCATATGCTGCTGTCTCCTCAGGCTGTCTTTCTGCATTGCTGCTGCCCTTGCAGGTGGTCCTGGTGCCTCCTACTTGGTTTGCACCTGACACTCAAAACCTTCTGCCCAAACTCTCACTCCTGTCTGCCTGGGATGACATTTCTTGATTTCACTTCTGATGGGGAAGCCCTTCCTGATGTGCTCCTGGGAGAGGGTCCTTCCCACATGTTCTTCCCAAGGGCTCCAACAAAAGCCTGTAATGTTTTTCCTTCCTTAGGTATGATGCCATCGGATGAAGGAGGGTCAGAAACAGAGAGCTTGTATGAAATTGAGGGCATGAACAAGTGGATTCTCTACTTGTGAGTATGCACTGGTTGAACCACTTGCTGCTCTGCATGTGGCCTTGCCTGGTCTCATTTGCTCTCTGGGCTAGACTTTCTTGTCAGCTGCTGATTTCTGGGGGAAAGCCAGGGGCTGTGTGCCCCTGTGGGCACATTGTGGACAGCAAACAGGGAATTTTGCACTGCTACTGGCAAAAAGCCACCTCAAGTTGAACAACCTCTTCACTTTGGGACCAGGCTCTGAGCATTGTCTCACGGCCCATGAAGCATGTCTTGTGATTTAGGAACTGGGCCTGTACCAGCCAACCAGAGGTGAGAGTAGGCCAAAAAGGAGTCACGAGGTGTTTGTGTGAATGAACTGCAATGTCTGAGCGAATGCACCAAGTGCCAGGGTTATGTTCCTCAGCCCTTTTCAGGCAAGGCCTCTGGAGAAAGGAGCAGAGGTGGCTTTGCTCCGCGGTCTGCAGGCACAACCCTGGGCTGCGCAGGACCTACAGGCTGGCCCTGCTGACCCTTTGCCATCTCTCCAGCCGTCAGTGGAGGCGTTGGAACCGAATGTTTCGCAGGAAGTGCAGGGATGTGGTGAAGTCCAAGTTCTTCTACTGGCTTGTCATCCTGCTGGTGGCACTGAACACGCTCTCCATCGCCTCTGAGCACCACTTACAGCCGGAATGGCTGACACTGGTGCAAGGTGAGCAAAGGGCCTAAGGGAAAGGGAGGGCCCAGGACACTCGACAGCCCTGGAGACATGCATGAGCTCTTCCTGTGCATGCGCAGCCGTGCTGGTATGGCACATGGCATGGGCTGTTACACACGTGCAGCCTTGCCCATGCTCACAAACACAGCCTGCACAGTGTGTGCACACCGTGCCCCCTGTGCCACCACAGAGTCGCACATTGAATGTGTGTGGGGTGTACAGCTACATATGCACAGCGTGGGTGTTCTCGGGGACACGGGTTTGCGTGGCGAACACACACAGTGTGTATATTCACACCTGTATGTGCATAGTACACACACACACACAGAGTATGTGCTCACACAGCACAGCCATGCACACCTGTGCCTGCATCACACCACCTGCACCCTTACATGTGCAAATACGCACATGTGAAGTACAACTGTGCACACATGTGCACAGCTCAGCCACAGGTGCACACGAGCACAATGCACAGACTCACATGCACAGCACATCCCTGCTCCCACGTGTACCATTGTATCGTTGCTCATCACCCTTGTCCTCATCTTCCTCTCCTCTGTGCTCCCTAAAAAGGAGGAAGTGGGATAGGACAAGGGGCAATGGTTTTAAACTACAGAAGGAGAGATTTAGTTCAGACATTAGGAAGAAGTTCTTTACTATGAGGGTGGTGGGACACTGGCCCAGGCTGCCCAGAGAGGTGGTGGAGGCCACATCTTTGGAGACATTCAAGGGCAGGCTTGATGGGGCTGTCAGCAATCTGGTCTAGAGATGTCTCTGCTGACTGCAGGGGAATTGGACTAGATTATCTCAGAAGTCCCCTTCGAACCCAAACCATTCTATGATTCTAAAAACAGCATTTGCTGCAGCTTCAGCTCAGGGCTTGGTGGGCAAAGGCGGGGTGTGAACAGCACTGCCTGTCTTCCCTTCCTGTTACACTGCACTGAGATTAAGAGGTCCATGCTCTGATGGTCTGATCTCCTGTCCCAGACAATGCCAACCGGGTGCTGCTAGCACTCTTTGTGGCTGAGATGCTCCTGAAGATGTATGCGCTGGGCCTGCGCCAGTACTTCATGTCACTCTTCAACCGTTTCGACTGCTTTGTGGTGTGTGCGGGGATCTTGGAGATCATCCTGGTGGAACTTGGCACCTTGTCACCCCTGGGCATCTCTGTGCTGCGTTGCATCCGGCTCCTCCGCATCTTCAAGATCACCAGGTTGGGGAGGGAGGTCTGTGGGTGCTGGTGGCTCACTGACCACAGGCATCACTTGGCCTTGTCCCTGGAGAGGACTGCAGCATGAGCAGAGCTGGTAGCTCCTGGATGGAAGAAGGTGGCCAAGCTGGGGATTTCTGTCTACAGGATATGGTCTGGGAGTGGCAAGCAGAACAGAGCAGGGCTTGCTGGAAGTCTCCTGGGGTCGATTTCTTGTTCTGGGTTCTGGGGGGTGGTAAATGGGGGTGCTGTGGGCCAGAACTCCTGGCTTCTCTTTCTGGCACCAACCCATTGTCTATCCATCCCCCTACCCCCTCTTGCCTGCTGGTGCCATGTGCAGGCAGCAGGAGTTCTTGCCTGTCAGACCACAACTGGTGTTTCATTTCCCACCTCCAGTCCCACAACCTCCTGGGGCCAGGCTGGAGCAGTCCCAGTGCCCAGCCTGTGCGTGGTGCTGGTTCAGAGGTCCCCTTAGTGGGCTGCTGGCATATCCCTCTGGGCCAGGTGATCCTGACTGATTCTGCCCAAGGCTTCTCCACTCTTTCCTCTCCTGTACACTCCTGTCTCTCCTCTTGTCAGGTACTGGACATCACTGAGCAACCTGGTGGCCTCCCTGCTCAACTCTGTCCGCTCCATTGCCTCTCTGCTCCTCCTCCTCTTCCTCTTCATCATCGTCTTCGCACTGCTGGGCATGCAGCTCTTTGGGGGCAAATTTGACTTTGAGGACATGGAAGTGCGGCGCAGCACATTCGACAACTTCCCCCAGGCTCTAATCAGTGTCTTCCAGGTATGGTGCTGTGGGAAGTGCAGAGGGGGGCTGGGAGATGAGGTCTTGGGAGTCTTGCCTGGGCCAGGGGTCGCCTGGCAAGAGCCGGGGCTCAGAGAGATGTGGATTTGTGGGAGGCGATGTAGCTTTCAGGCAGGAGTGGGGAAATGTAATTGGAGTCACAAGCAGTAGCGCAGGTTCAGGGCTGAGCAAGGAGGTGGGGCTGCAGGAGCTGTGAGGGTTTGGGGCTGGAGCCAGGAGGTCAGGATGGAGCTAAGGGCTTCTGCTGTGTACTGCTGTGGGGACTCTTGAGTCCCTGTTTCTGCTCTGCTCCCAGATTCTGACCGGAGAGGACTGGAATTCAATCATGTATGATGGGATCATGGCCTACGGGGGCCCATCCTTTCCTGGCATGCTGGTCTGCATCTACTTCATCATCCTCTTTGTTTGTGGGAACTGTATCCTCTGCCTGTGAAGCCAGGCCCAGGCTCCCTGTACCTAGCCCCAGAGCATCAGCTACGTAGGACTGTGAATGGGGGAAAATGGGAGGCTTCCTTCAGCTTTTCAGTGCTTGCCTTAAGCTTTTCAGTTCAGAACAGCAGGGGAACAAACCACAGGCTTCAGGGGTCTGGAGTCGGGAGTAAAGAGCAGCACAGGGCCAGGTTGGATGATTGACAAGCAGAGATTGAGCCATCAGTCAATGCAGTAACAAGACTGAGCTGGACAGACTTGAGTTAAGGGAGAGAGAGGGCAGCCAGCCCAGAGCTCAATACTCATAAGGATGGGTGCAGGGTTAGGGGTCACCACCCAGGGTTATCTCAAGAGTTGAACTCCAGGAAGGTTTCTCAGCACAACCCTGGAGACCATGGACAGCTCTGACCCCATCCTCCAAACAGGAACTAAGTTCATTCCTTAGCACTGTCCCTCCAGATATCCTCCTCAATGTCTTTCTGGCCATCGCAGTTGATAACTTGGCTGAGGCTGAGAGCCTGACCTTAGCGCAGAAGGCCAAAGCAGAGGAACGCAAGCGGCGGAAGATGTCCAGGTAAGCGCTGCACTGCGTGGCAGTGGGAAGTCCCAAACCAGGTGTTTTGGTGTGAGAGAACAGAACAGCATCACCCATGGGCCTGCCCAGAGTTCAGTTCCTGCTCTTCTCTCCTCTCTGCTCAGAGCTTACCCAGAGAAGTCTGAGGATGAGAAGCAGATGCTGGCAAAGAAGCTTGAGCAGAAGGCAAAGGGAGAAGGGATTCCCACAACAGCCAAGGTCAGTGCTGATGGAGCTGGGCCTGGGGGAGCTCCTGGTGAGGGACCTGTCTTTTCCTCCCACAAGCCAGGATGGACAAAGGCTTGGAGCCAGCCTGGATCTGACTCTTCTGGGCCAGAATAGCTCCTTGCCTTCACACCATCTGGTGATGAGGGCTCTCTGGGCCCTGACAGTACAGGTTGCTTGGAGAAACATGTCCATTGCTGGGGATCCTTTTCCTCTGATTCATTTCCTTGGCCACAGCTTGTTGTCAGTGGTTAAGATGGTCTGGACACCAGTGCAGAAGGGAGTAGAGCAGGTCAGCAGCATCCCAGACCTCCTTTATGTCTACACCTGTGTGGAAAACCTTCTATTCTGCTGACTGTGTGCCGAGCTGCCTCTTATAAACATCTGATCAGCAGCTATTTCCTTATACACTTTCCAGAGATTCCCCATGGGAAGTCACTTGGGAGTCAACCCATGTCTTATTCCACCCATGGTATAGGCATATGGCCACAGGCTCTTGACCAGCACACATTGCCCTTCCCCATCCTCTTGGTATTGCTCTCTGCTCGTATTGCAGTGTCCCTGAGCTGTTTCCCCTCACCCTGCTCCATCCTGGGCCAGGACCCCATGTGTTTGGTGCTGTATGGGCCAAATGCAGAGGCACTGCTTGCCCCACGTGGCTTCCAAGAATAATCTGGCCAACGTGCAACATTGGGCAGCAGTACTGGCACATGTGGCTGCATGTTCTCCTCTCTGTCTCTCCCTTGTTTCAGTTAAAAGTGGATGAATTTGAATCCAATGTCAATGAGATCAAAGATCCCTACCCTTCTGCAGACTTCCCAGGTAAGTCTTGTCCCTGGCAGGGCAGCAGTAAAGCTGGGGAGACACTGCTGAGGGATGGTGCCAGAACCCTGGCTGTGTGAGTGGAGGATGTGGTGACCCTCCACCAGCCTCAGGGTACTGAGGTCCTTCTGGCATAGATGCCACATCAAGATCAGACGATTGTCCATAAGGTCATATTCCCTCTCCCTCTCTGGGTGCTTCTTTCTGTTTCCCTCCTCGTGGCCACCATGCAGGTGACGATGAGGAAGATGAGCCTGAAATCCCCCTGAGTCCTCGGCCACGTCCCCTCGCAGAGCTACAGCTAAAAGAGAAGGCCGTGCCCATGCCTGAAGCCAGCTCCTTCTTCATCTTCAGCCCAACCAACAAGTAGGCACTGACCCTTCTCCCTGCCTTGTGGAGCCAGGCCTGGCCTGCATGCCTCTGGCACCAACCCTACTCAATGGGGTCCTACCTGTGTGTAAACCAGCTCTGAAAGGAGCCAGCTCACTGGGAAAAGTCTTCTCTGTGGAAGGGCTGTCACTGACATCCCTTCATGAGGTCTTCCAGTCCTCAAGGTTTAGCCGTAACCCTCTTCCAGGCTACCATGGTCCTATCTAATGTCCTTCTGGCCCCTTGCAGCATCTTGTGCTGTTTCTGTCCCTGGCAGGTTTCGGATGCTGTGCCACAGAATTATCAATGCCACTTGGTTCACCAACTTCATCCTGCTCTTCATTCTGCTCAGCAGCATCTCGTTGGCAGCTGAGGATCCCATCCGGGCCGAGTCCTTCCGCAACCAGGTGCCTGTGCCGCTATGGATGGTTGAGATAGGTGGGGGAGACCTCGAGGAGGCTCCAGCTTCCCAGTAAGCAGAGACCTGCTTGCCAGATGTCATGCCTAGGCAGGTAGCTCTGATTTCATCCCTGCAATATACTCTGGGAGAAAAGGCCACTCAGGGCACAGCTAGGACAAGTTTCTACTGCTCCATGTCTCAGTGGATGACCTGACAGAGGCTGTGGTGGCTTGTTGGGGATAGGGATATCCTGTGAGGTAGCAAAATGGACCACTGGTGTGTGCAGCACCCTGAAATGCTGCTGGCACAGAGCAGTGGTAGGTGCAGGTCTCGACACGTAAGGCACATGTGAGCCTGCACTTATGCAGTGTCTGGCAGGGACTGGGGCATCTCACATGAGACAGCTTCCCAGGGCACTCGGTGCTTCTGGGGATCAGATGCTTTCAGGTGAATCAGGTCAAGCCTCGCTCACTTGGAAACTGAGAGCTTGGTCCCAGGCTGCAGGTTGGATCATGCATTGAGTAAAATCAGCAAAGCTGAGGGAGATTCAGGAGCCTTCTTAGCACTGGGTTTGCAGGCTCTGTTGAGCTAGATGGGCTCCCCAGTCCATGGAGTGGAAGGCAAAACCACAACGCCAGGGTGCTTGAACATACTGGAGCATTTCCCATGTCACTCAAATCTCATCCAGTTCTGGTGCTTCTTTCTCCAGGTTCTCAGATACTTTGACATCGGCTTCACCTCTGTCTTCACAGTCGAAATCATATTGAAGGTGAGTCCCTCTGCCCCGTGGTCCTGACCATGCATATGACCCAGCACATGGGTCTGGACTGTTCTGGCCAGGGGCACTCATGCTCTTTGGGTGCAAGCCTGATGTCCTGGCAAGGAGAAGCTGCTGGATGATCCTCATGCAGTCTTGGTGGTGTGTGACCTGCCCCACAGGCCATGTGCCCCCTCCAGTGAGGTCAGGCAGCCCAGTCAGCTGTGCTGTGACACAGGGACAGATGGGCCATGGCACCAGCATTTTTGTTCTGGTGTTCCCTTAAGAAAACTTTTGAGGAAGAGAAAGAGAAAACAATGGAAATCTGTTGAACAAAACAGTCACTCAAGCAGCTGCTGCATGTTGCTCCCACTCCAAGTCTCTTTACTCTTCACCTCTTTAATTTGCAGAATGACTGGGAAGTGTTTTGTCTCCAGCCAGCGTAGGACAGAGGATTTCTAGGTGAAATCAGCTTCCTGCCTAGCTGCAGAGATAGAACTCAGAGCAGGATAGGGTCCCCAGGCCATGGAGCTGTGAGAAGATGCCTTATCCGCCCCAGGGCTGTGGAGGGACCATGTCCCTGAGCCCTGCCTGGCCTCTCTCCTAAGTCCTTCTACTCCCCAGATGACAGCCTACGGCGCTTTCCTGCATAAAGGCTCCTTCTGCAGGAATTCTTTCAATATCCTTGACTTGCTGGTGGTTGCTGTCTCCCTTACCTCCATGGGAATCGAGTAAGCTCCTCCACACTTGGCGGGGTGGGCATTGGACTGTTTAGGTGGCCAGGGCAGCTGGGGGCTGCAGCTCTCTGCTAGATGGAGCAGGAGTGGCCAGCCCAAGGGCTGGGCATTAGCCCGTGTGTTGGTGTCCACAAAGACATGTTTAGGGGGAAAGGGCATGGACAACTGGGAGGTGGGAAGGCAAACTCCTTGAGTGTCAAAGGTGAAGATCTGGGTAGGAATTCAATTTGGAGCTGCTTTCTCCAGCCACCAGTGTCCCTTGGCCTTGTGTGGGGTGGTGGCTTAGTGACATCCGCATGTCTCTGCCATCTCTTGCTTCTCACCCCTGATCCCAGCTTGGCCTCCATGCCTGCTTGGTGGGGCTGTGCCAGGTCAGCCTGGTCTGGGCAGTTGTCTTATCTCACCTCTGCTTTCCCCCTCAGGTCCAGTACCATCTCAGTGGTAAAGATCCTCAGGGTGCTGAGAGTGCTGAGGCCTCTGCGAGCCATTAACAGGGCAAAGGGGCTGAAGGTAAGAAGGTCGCTGGGGTTGCAAGTCTTTGGCCCATGGACCTCACAGGAGGTTGTGTGGCAGGCATCATGCCCTATGGGGTTTTTAGGGCAGGAACCCAATTCCCACTCCCCATCTGTGGAAGGGGTCTACCCCATCCCACTGCTCGCAGCAGGCTCCTGCTCTTCCTGTGGCCCATCCCTGAAGTGACACGGTGTGGGACACACAGCAGGGGCTTGCCCCAAGCATGCTCATGTGTGCACTGTTTTCAACATCTGCAGCATGTGGTCCAGTGTGTGTTTGTGGCCATCAAGACTATCGGAAACATTGTGGTTGTTACGACATTGCTGCAGTTCATGTTTGCCTGCATCGGGGTCCAGCTCTTCAAGGTGAGAGGTGTCTCAAAAGGGAAGAAGAGATGTTCTGCTCAGGCACATCCTGGACAGGCTCTTCTAGTCATAGCCCTTGGGGATGGTGTCTCCCAGTGTTGAGGTCAGCACGAGCTATACTCTCTGTGCTCTGCAAGAAGACCTGCCTGCAGCAGACATCCAGGCAGAAAAGCCTGCAGTGGGAGGAGGGAAGGAAACACCCAGGGTGCTGTCACATCCACAAAGCATGTGCAAAAGGACCAGCTGCCTTGCCTCATGTCTTGCCTCTGTTTCCCCTTTCTAAGGCAGCAAATGCTCCTGACTTGCCCTGCACTTCAGATGCAGTGTTTCCTTTTTCACCGCACCACTCTCGCTCTCTGGGCCTTGGCTGCTCCAAGGCAGAGCTGACCCTGGCTGAGCTCAGATTTGTTCCAATAATTGAGCTTAAATTCCCAGCCAACATGGGAAGAGCTTTCAGGACACCCCACAGTCTGAGCAGATCTGGCAGCATTTCTTACTTTCTGGTTATTTCCATGGTTACTGCTTTCGTCCCTGTATTCCAAATAGTTGGCTCCCAGGTCGGATGAGTGAGATAGGTCTCAGCTTTGGGGCCTGGAAGATTTGTCCCCATTATTAGGAAACATTTACTTGTCTCAGCCTGGGATTGATCCTAAGGGTCTGCCATGGCTCCTGAAACACCCTGTCACTTGGGTTGTGTGGGCATGGAGAGTGGGGAAGCCAGCGGTGGTTTGAAGCCAGGGCCAGAGGTAACAAGAAAGCAGGATGGGGATCAACTGTAGGTTGTGAAAAAGTCAAAACTCCCCAGGATGTCTGAAGTCCCAGCAAAAGTGTAGCCTCTTCTGATCTCTGTTAAATGCAGGGCAAGTTCTACAGATGCACAGACCCATCCAAGATGACGGAGAAGGAGTGCAGGTAAGCGATCTCTGCAGCTCAGCCCCAGCAAGGCAGTGGCCAGGGGTGGGAGGGGGCTGGTGCCAGAGGCTACTTGTATTCCTGCAGCCAAAGTGGAGCTGAGGTCTCATGCTGTTCTCCCTCACCCTGGGGTCCACCAGAAACATGCACAGGGCTATCCTCCCCTCCCAGGGACCAGAGAGCCCTGGGCCAGCACCACAACGGGTGGGCTTGAAGGGGCCCCTGCCCGGTGAGCACCACATCCCTTCTGCTGCAGGGGCTATTTCATCAGCTACGTGGATGGGGACCCCACGCAGATTGAGCTACAGGAGCGTGTCTGGGTGCACAGCAACTTCCACTTCAACAACGTCTTCTCAGCCATGATGTCACTTTTCACCGTCTCCACCTTCGAGGGCTGGCCAGAGTGAGTCCAGCTGTGCACAGGTCCTGCTGAGTGGTGGGTCTGTGCTGGAATCAGGTCACTGCCGCAGGCCTTTGCCATGGTGAAGGAAGAGCTGCCCAGGCTGAGGAGCAGGGCTAGTTATCCTGGCAGTGGCTGTGGAGCTGACAAGGTCACCCTGGTAGCCCTGTCCCACTGTGCTTGGTTTGGGATGTCTCCAGAGCTCTCTGTAACCTTCAAGGGGAGAGGTAGTCTTTCCCACATAATTAGGATCTCTGTTGCCTCACTTTCTCTCCTGTAGGCTGCTGTACATGGCCATTGACACTAATGCTGAGGATACAGGCCCTATCTACAACTACCGGGTGGAGATTGCAATGTTCTTCATCATCTACATCATCCTCATTGCCTTCTTCATGATGAATATCTTTGTAGGCTTTGTCATTGTCACCTTCCAGGAGCAGGGGGAGAGCGAATACAAGAACTGTGAGCTGGACAAGAACCAGGTAATGGGACTTCTGGGACAGGGCAAGGTGGGTCCGCCCTGGATCTGGCTCTGCTGGGGTGTATAAGTTCAACCTGTGCCAGGTCTGTTCACCGCTGGGCCCATGCCTGGCAGAAGACAAGCTTTCCAAGGGAAAGGAAGAGTGAACCGGAACTAGGAAGTGGGCCTTCTGGTGCAGGTAGGGTGCCCAGACTGTGCTGGAGCAGAGGGTTGTGCCCAGTTCTGGCCTCCCAGTACAAAAGCAACATGGACGTACTGGTGTAAGTCCAACAAAGGGCCACTGAGATGACTGTCATCTAAAGAGGTGCTGAGAGCTGAGTCTGGTATTGAGAAGAGGAGGCTCATAGGGATCTTGCCTATGTGTATAAATACCTAATAAGAGGGTGTAAGGAGGATGGAGCCAGGCTCTTCTCAGTTGTGCCAGTGACAGGGCAAAAGGCAATAGACACAAACTGAAGAAAACAGGAAATTTGGCTTAAACATAAAAAAACAACCTTTTTTGATGGTAAGGGTGGTCAAACACTGAAACAGGTTGCTCAGAGATTGTGAAGACACCATCTTTGGAAGTATTCAAAACCCAACTGGACACAGCCCTGGGCAACACACTCTAGCTGGCCATGTTTTGGGCAGGCATCTTTGACTAGACCATCTCCAGAGGCACCTTGCACTCTCAGCCCTTCTGTCATGCTGTCATGCTGTGATTCTGGCTGGAGACATCAAGGTTGAAAGCAGCAGAAGTGAGACAGATATTGGCAAAGGACATAGCATGTGCTGGGGAGGACAGCTCAATAGGGCTGCCTGCTGACTCAGAGGAGATGCTGGCATGCTCATGTGCTGAGCAAGCCTGTGGAGCCATCATGGACACCTTAAGCTGGGGGTGATGAGAGCTGCCCATGAACTCAGCAGAGATGGGCCTGGCCTGCTGGGGAGGGAGAGAAGGGCCTGCTCAGCATCTCTCAGGTGCAGAGAGAAAACTCAGTGCCCCCTTCATCCATGGTTCTCATGTTAACCATGAGTCAGCAATGTGTCCTTGTGGTCAAGAAGGCCAATGGCATCCTGGGCTGCATTAAGAAGAGTGTGACCAGCAGGTCAGGGGAGGTTCTCCTCCCCCTCTATTGTGCCCTAGCGAGGCCACCTCTGAAGTACTGTGTCCAGTTTTGAGTTCCCCCGTACAAGAGTGACAGGGAACTACTGGAGAGAGTCCAGGGGAGGGCTAAAAGGATAATTAAAGGGACTGGAACATCTTCCTTATGAGGAAAAGCTGAGAGACCTGGGGCTGTGTAGCCTGCAGAAGAGAAGGCTGGGAGGGGATCTGGCCAATGTTTATAAATATCTGAAGGCTGGGTGTCAGGAAGATGGGACTAGTGATAGGACAAGGGGCAACGGGCACAAACTGGAACCCAGGAAGTTCCACCTCAACATGAGAAACTTCTTTACCATGAGGGTGATGGAGCACTGGAACAGGCTACTCAGAGAGGTTGTGGAGTCTCCTTCTCTGGAGGCTTTCAAAACCCACCTGGACATGTTCCTGTGTAACCTGCCCTATGTGAACCTGCTCTGGCAGGGGGGTTGGACAAGATGATCTCTAGAGGTCCCTTCCAGCTCCTACTGTTATGTGATTCTGTGATTCATGTGGTATCGTCAGACTGCTCTTGTCCAGTCCTGAGAAACTGAGCACTGGAAAGCTCTGTGCTAACCAGGCCAGGACTGGAGGGGGCTGGTACAAGGACAGCATGACAATCTTTGGAGGCCAGTGGTGGCTTTGGAAATTTAGTCCCATGTGGATGCTCTGAGGGTGTATTTGCAGAAAGCACTGCAGATACTTGAACCATGGCTGTCCCTGGGCTGAGAGAGAAGGGGGGGATCCAACTGGTGTGGGGGTGATGGGTGGTGTTGCCAGTGGTGCTGACTCTGTGCCTGTTCCCCGCTGTGGGAGCACATCTGCCCTCCCCTCCCCAGCGCCAGTGTGTGCAGTATGCACTGAAGGCTCGCCCACTGAGACGCTACATCCCCAAGAACCCCTACCAGTACCACATCTGGTATGTGGTCACCTCCTCCTACTTTGAGTACCTCATGTTCTTCCTGATCCTTCTGAACACTATCTGCCTGGGAATGCAGGTAAGGGACACAGTGCCCACCACGAGTGATGGAGGGGTGTCCACAGCACTGAATGGGCTAAGTCAGCCCTGCCACCTCCAAGAGAGTTTCTGGGGAGGAGGTCTTTCCTTCATGGCAAAGCTCATGGTGTGTGCTTAGCACTTCTGGAGATAGAAGCAAAGTGGGGCTGGTTGAACGTGGGGGGCCTGGAGAAGGGGCTGCAGGGGGGAAATTTCCTTTTTTGATGACCATTGCTGAGCCATGGATCTGTGGGAGGGGGTTCTGCATCCAGCACACACCCTGAGCTCACAAAGAAGGCTGGGCCTGCTGTGGACTAACATGTCTCCTGACATCTCCTCAGCATTACAACCAGTCTGCAGAAATGAACCACATCTCAGATATCCTCAATGTGGCTTTCACCGTCCTCTTCACCCTGGAGATGATCCTCAAGCTCATGGCCTTTAAAGTCAAGGTGAGAGGAGGGCATGGTCTGGAGATCAGGAGAGGGCCTCAGGCTAGGCCAGGGGGGACCATTTGCCCTGCATTTGGCATCTCTCAAGTACGAGTATTCCTGGGCCTGCAACTCCAGAGAACTTTTCCTTGTGACACCCTTGAAGATTCCCATGTGCAGGACCTATGAGTTTCTGGAAGGACTACTGTTTGTCAGGGCTACCCTTACTACACAAATGGCCACTGTTCCCATCTTCAGGGTCATCTGTCTCTGGTGGGGTCATAGCTCTAGCCACCTTGATCCACCCTCCTCTTTTCACAGCATTACAGGACAGGACCAAACAACTAATTAGAAGGTGCAAGGTCTGACCACCATACCTTCCTTTGGCTCTCCCTGTGGTGCCAGAGGTCACTGGAGTTCCTTCTGGCCCTTCTTCCTCTGTGTGCCAGCCTTTGTTGCCTCCTTGACCTAACTCTTGTACGTTCACTCCCCTTCTCTGGCTTTTCCCTGGCAGGGCTACTTCGGGGACCCATGGAACGTCTTTGATTTCCTCATAGTGATTGGCAGCATCATTGATGTCATCCTCAGTGAGATTGACGTAAGTGTCAGGCTGCTCGGGCAGAGCGCTGTCCCCGCAGAACAGCGCTGCTGGCACCTGCTGAAGCTGTCCCACAGCGCCTGCCCTGGGGTGGGACAGGATGCTGGGGTTGTGTCCAGCTCTGCAGGGGGTTGTTGTCCTCTCCTTTCTCCCTACTTCTCTTGGTTTTGGGGGGGGACAAGCCAGGCTCAGCCTGTGGAGTGAGTGTGTGGAAACCACAGCTGTGGCCCTGTGGATCTTAAAGCACTGTTCAAACATAAGAGACCATCCCCAGCCAGCCACCATGTCACACTGCTCCCTCCCCTCCCACCCCCCTGAATCTGTATGTGCTGGAATCCTATACTCTACTCACTCGGGACTGGACCATGAGCAGCGGGACGCGTGCCAGCCCCTGCCCCCTCACCCTGCCTGGACAGGCTCTCACCCACGCATCCAGCCCCAGAGCAGCACAGTGGGAAGAAGAAGGGTTCCCACAGCCCTGGAGGGTCAGATGCTGCAGATTTCAAGGTGTTTGCTTTGCATGTGTCCCTTTATAGATATATATATGCTGACTCTACACACATATATACATATGGACTGTGTATGTGTGCACGTGTACACCCTACACACTGTTTCAGGAGCTCAGCACCATATAAACCACACGGCTGGGCAGCTGCAAACAGGGTCTATATGGTGAACGTTCTGCTGGGAGCATTTTCAGAGCAGTGCTAGGAAGCCAGTGCTCCACTGCCTTCCCCAGCGCTGGGACATCCCCAGCCTGTGTCTAGCCCTGAAAATGCCTGCACAGGTTGTGTGCTGCATTGAGCAGATCTGATGATAACTCCGGAAGCAGCTGTAGGATCGCGTGAATTGTAGATTAACCCTCTCTCGAGTGACTTTGCATGCCGGCTCCTCCTGGGAGCAGGGCTTGCCAGATCCAGCTGTGTCTGGCAGAGCTGCTGCTGCTGCCACCCCTGAGCGGGGTGACCTTCAGCTGTTCTCTGTGCCACAGAGGAGAGGGGGTTCAGGGGCCCTTGGTGGCACCCACTTTCTTCTCTGGAGAGTGATCCAGGCCTCACAGAGCTGGATTGAGCAAAGCCATCCACCTTCCTCCTCAGTGACAGCAGCATGCTCTTCCTGCTCAGCCCTGCACTCTGGTACTGCTGTCCTCGAGCCTCGGTGCTCCTCAGCCTCGACATGCTCCCAGATTTCATGCCAGTGCTGGTAGCTTTCATCTGTCAAGACCCCATTCCTGAGCCCCCAGCTCTCTGCACCTGTAATCTGGTTCCCCATTGCCTGTAAGACATTGTTTCCTAGTGTACTACCTCCTTCCCCATCCTGTTGTCACTCAGAAATGAAGTTCAAAGGGTGCTTGAGGCCCTGCTCTGGGGATTTTCAGTCCCTGAGGAGCGAGAGGAAGAGTCAGTTGGCACAGGTGCCACAGTACTGATTGTGGGGATGCCCAGGGACACAGGTCATGGCCACCCGGAGGAGTCTGGTGGCCTGGCTGGGCTGGCAGGGCCTGGCCCGAGTGCTGTGCTCCATGTGCCACTGGCAGTGGCAGGGCTGTGCAGAAGGCCAGGCAGGTTTCAAGAATGGTCCTGAGCTTCCCTGGTCCTGTCCCCCAGGTCTGGGTGCTGGGACGCTCCTCTCCCAGTCCTCCAAACTCTTCAGGGACCTCCATCACAGGCAGTCTTGCTCTGCCTGGTCTCATGCACCAATGATTGTGTCACCTCCTGAGAGCAGAACCCCACCCTTCCTCCATGTGCCTCCTTCTCCATCCAGCCTGCATCTCTCCCAGCATCGCCAAGCTTTTACCAGTCATCTGATGATGTGCAGGGGGACTAGGATTAGGAGGTGGGGGGGCAACCTCACCTCCCCTTCTGGTAAGTGTCCTCCCTGCTGAGAGGTCAGTGCAAGGTGGGTCTGTTGCCTCTGGTCCTCAGGACCTGTTGGTAACCACTGCACCCATCATAGGACACCTTGCCAGCACAAGCAGGTCGTGGGGGCTGCAGTGTTTTCAGGAGGGTGGCCTTCATGAAACAAGCCTGCAGCACGGTGCAGAGGTGGCCAGTGACACCTGGCAGCAGCCGAGCCATTCCTGGTGGCACCACATGACTGGTTTGCAAAGTCTGTCCTTTCCTCCTCTCTCTTTCCACTCTGCCTCTTTCCCCCCCCCCATGTCTCTGTGTGAAGTTGTTGGGGAGATCTGTGCTGCTGGGAGCCTTCTGGTAGCCACCACAGCCACATCCTCACAGCTGCTCAGTCCTTGAGTCCCCCAGATCTACTGAGGAGTCTGGGGCTAGAGTGAAGTAGGGATGGGGCCCCCTCTGGCACTGCTACGCCAGGCTCTGGATGGGGCTGGCAGTGTCCATGCTGCTGTGTCCCTCCTGCCACTGTCTGCCCTGGAAGCTCAGCCCCTTCACAAGGGCCAGCACTCCCAGCTTACCCAAAGCCTTCTGCTGTCTGGGCCTTCGGGAAGGAACCTGGTCTGTGCAGGGAGTGCTGGGACTGGACCACCCCACCCAGGGGCAGGTGTTGGTGTGTGTGCTGGGCAGTAGCCCCCCTGGCCCAGAGTGTCCTGGACTCTCTGCAGAAGAGTGTAACTCCATCTAGCTCTGAGTGTGAGTGTAGGTGTGTGAGTGTGAGCACTCCTCTGCATGTCCCATGTGCAGACCAGAAGCTCCTGCCTCTCAGTGGTGAAGTGCCAGGCAGTGGTTTGCCTCTTACCGACACACAGGACTCTTGGTGCTCGTTCCCAAGAAACCCATAACAGTTTTGTCTCGGTGTCCAAGCAGCCATGTTGGAAGCAGCCCAACTTGCTGCAGAGGAGCCATGGGCTGGCTTGACTTGGTCAGCTTGCCTCCAGATCCCACCTGCTGCAGCCCTGGACCTGAGCTGGGGTGTCCATGGGAGGCAGCAGAATGACACAGTGCTGAGGTCAGACCCCCACACCCTGCCCCAGACTTGTCACAGTGGGGCACAGAAGTGCGCAAGTCCGTCATGATCAGTGTGTTTCTGTGGCCATCCTTCTGCTGCCTCTGCCCCTCAGACATGACCTTGCCTTGTCTGAGAGCCCGAATGACATTGGGTGTCTGCCCATCCTTCCTCTGTGCTCCTCCTCATGTCTCCAGTTTCCATCTTACTCTTCCTTCTGTGTGTGTTGTCTTCTTCAGCAGCCACCCATCCCTCCCTCTCATTCCTGCCTCACTCCTGCTGACTCTCTTGTTCTCTCGACAGACTGTTCTTGCATCCAGTGGTGGATTGTACTGCCTGGGCGGAGGCTGTGATGGCACTGTAAATATATCTGCATGTGCTTGCCGTGCGCTCTCTCCGCTGCCCGCGCCCAGCCAGCCTGGCTGGTGTTTGCATGTATCCTGCATGCCATAAGACACACCAGAACACAATGCTTTCTCTCTGGTGGAGTTCTCCCCTTGCTGAGAGGGAATTGGGGTGAGATGCTGCTCACACAGACACCTCTTCCCACCCTGGGATGGGCCGGGCTGTTCCCCAGCCCTCCTGGGTGCATCTGCTGGCCTCCACCGTCCCATTCCCCAGCACTGTGATATCTGACCTGAATGGAGCACCTAACAAAGGTGTCCCTGGATGTTGAGGGCAGTACAGTTTGCCTCGGTTCCTCTGACCATCACCCTGTCTGTGTAAGGCCTGGTGGGATTTGCGAGCACAAATGCAGCCTCTGATGCTCTTAGCCCAGGAGATGGTTAGAGGGGTGACTCTTGTGTCGTGTCCTCTCTAGGGAGCTGGCTGCATCCCATGGCTGCTGGCTTGATGTGCAGGGGGACTGATGGGGCCAAGCCCTGCACTGGTGGCTGAAACCACCATGGGGGTGCAGTGGGGTGGCCAATTGGAGCTCCCGTAAGAGTTCTGAACATGGAGAGGGACTAGCTCCCAAGCGTTGGAGCCTCTTCCCAGGAGTCCCAGGGCCCTGGTGCTGGGAACTGCAGAGGGCAAGCTGGCCTTCGCTGGGCACTGCCCAGGTCCCAGCAGTGGGGATGTGGGGCACTGGAGCTGATGAGATATTCCTGATCACCGTGCTTGCTGGGCAGGTGCTAGGCACTAGAGAATGAAAGGGAAAAGGGAAGGGGTGGGGAGAGGAGATGGTGTTTTCCATTGCAGCTCTAGAAACTCAAGAAATACCAGACTGGGGAAAATGGAGCTGCCGAGAGGGGCGTTTACAGCTGAGCTTTGTTGCCCTGAAACATCTGGGAGCAGATGAGCTGGATGGTGGGAGCATGAGGATGATGCTCCCTGAGTGGATGAGCCCGATGGTGGGAGTGAAGGGGATCCAGTGGCAACAGTAAAGGTCTGGGAGGCCAAGGGAGCAGTGGGTGATCACCCAAGCAGTGATGGAATTAGCATGGACAGTGCCTGGTGGAGGCCAGGGGGGTCTGCTCATGGTTCCTGGTAGCAGAGGCGGGGGCTGAGGCTGTGACATGTAGGAGTAACCAAGGGAGCAGGTAATTGAGCCCCCAGCATCTCCAGCCGCCTGTGTGCTTGGTGCTCCCAGACAAAACCTGGAGCAGGCACTTGGGAGCTGTGCCTGCTGGCTCCCCTCCTGCCTGCCCCTTCTGCCCTGATCCCAGGAGTCCCCAGCAGTGGGACATGGCTGTGTGTCCCACCAAGGGAGGCCACAGCTAACCCAAGAGAGTAGGCATCCCTGCAGGTAGGGGTGGCACTGGGTATCACCTCCTCAGAGCCACCCTGCCTTCAGTCCCTCCTTTTGTCCTGAAAGCCCTGCTAGGACATTCTCAAACCAACCTTTCTGTGCTTAAACAGCTATCATTAACCTTTCATGTCCCTGGTGCCTGGCCTCCAGCTCACCTTACACATAGGCCCAGAGGTGGGAGTGTCCCATATGGTGCTGGGACAAGCCTGGAGGGACCTGAGCCTGTCCTTGTGTGACCTTGTCTGGTGTGTGGGGGACTGCACGGCTCTCCAGCCTGAGTGACCGCATGCCTATACCTGCAGTGTCCCCACCCCAAGCTAATGGGATTGCTCACACCCATAACCAGGTACTTGAGCAGCCTGGGCAGGGAGAGATGTGAGACACTGGGGCTGGGGAGATGAACTCATTGGGAAGGCTGGAGGGAAAGTGCCAGCACATCCCCTTTGCAGTTTAGTCCTCTGTGCAGGCAAGGGCTGTGGGGACCATGGCTGGTGCCTGGAGCGGGGGAATGTCGTTACTTTTCCCCCCTACCTGGGGCCTGGACCCCTCCTTGTCTGCCTGAAGGCATCAGCACCTACTGCCCTCCAAGTGTTGTGCTCTGCCTGCAGGACTCCGATGACAACTCCCGTGTCTCTATCACTTTCTTCCGACTGTTCCGGGTGATGCGGCTGGTGAAACTGCTGAGCCGAGGGGAAGGTGTCAGGACCCTCCTGTGGACCTTCATCAAGTCCTTCCAAGTATGTGAGGAACAGTGATCCCCTCCCAGACAAGCACATGCCCTGTGCTGGCAGCACACTCTAATCCTTAGTCTAGCTGGGCAAGCAGTCTGTCCTCACCAGGCAGAGAAGGAAAGCTCCAGTGCTGTCAGGCTGCTGGCCTCAGGCTGGACTAGCAGTTTGTGCTGTGTAGGAGAACATTGCTTGTATGGGTAGGAAGATGTGGGGGCTCTCCCTGACTGACATCACCACGTGTCAGAGCTGGGCTGGGCCTGCCTGAGCACATCAGCCCTGGTCCCTAGCAAGTGGGTAGATCAAGGGCATGCTGCACCATCTCAGCACATGGCCTCTGAGCCTGGGCAGCTCCCACAGCCCTAGGCAACCCTGCATCCGCTCAGCCCTCGTCCCAGCTGCAGAGACCCAGTGCTCCTTTGGGATTGGTGTAAGCCTCCCATGCATAAGAACTGGAGAGCAGGCCTAGTGGGAGGGTGGTTAGAGGAGCAGGCAGAAAGCAAGCTGTCCCCTTCCCAAATGGAAGCATGGATGCTATAGCTCCAGACCCAGCCTCCTGCCCCTGGGTTGCCTTGATGCTGGGCTGGTGTCTCACATGACCCATGGTCCTTTTGTCACAGGCACTGCCCTATGTAGCCCTGCTGATTGTGATGCTTTTTTTCATCTATGCTGTGATCGGGATGCAGGTGAGTGGCACAGGAGTGGGATTTGGTCTTGAACAGATGCCCTGAGCCTGAGAGCACCTGGGGAGATGGGACAGAGGGACTAGTTCCTCTGCCAGGCACTACCTGGGACTCTCCAAGGATGCTCAAAGCCCTAGCAGCCTCCTCCCAACCCCAGGCTGCAGCGAGGGCATCAGCATGCAGCAAATAGCACTTGTGGAGTCAGTGGCACAACCTGGACACACAGACACCAGTGCTTGTGCCTGCTTCATAAGACCTTGTCTCCTTGGCCCAGATGAAATGCAGCATAGACTGGGACATTTTCAGCATAGGCAGGAATGTCCAAGCTGCTCCTGAGCCCCAGAGCACCCACAGCCCAGTCTCAGTCTCTTCTGGGGACACCCAAAGCCAAGTAAACAAGAGGAAGAAGAGCTTAGGGACAGGGGCACTCTGGAGGGTGGCTGGTGCCTGAGAAAGGGTGCTGGGCACCTGCCAATGTGATTTACAGATGTTTGGGAAGATTGCCATGGTGGACGGTACCGAGATCAACCGAAACAACAACTTCCAAACCTTTCCACAAGCTGTGCTGCTGCTCTTCAGGTCAGTCTTTTCTTAAGCAAGCAGCTCCAGAGGGGAGCTGGGCTCAGAGTCGGCATGGGAGCCCAGCGGCTTGGAGTGAGGAAGACCAGCATTTCTACAGTTGACTTCTTTTTTGCCCTAGAGAAAAATCTCTTGCAACAATGGAAGCGTTTCAGGAGTGGCTGTTGGTTTGCCTGGTATGGCTGAGCTGCAGGAGAGAGGGGCACTTTGGGGTTTCTATTAGGAATGTTTATTTCCCAGACTGGATTTTAATTTGTGAGTTATGAGGAAACTCAAGGGGAAGCAAGAGCTCAGGCCAAGGCTTTCCTTGACTCCAAGCGCTTAACGCTGGGGCTTTCAATAGCATACTAAGTACAGCAAGCCCTGGATCCTGACTGCTCCTTTCCTAGTGGCTCCCCATTGTCCTGTGCCCAGCGTGCCCCTCCCAATGTGCCCAGCTCATGTCCAGGACAGGCAGGCACCAGCAGCCATCCCATCTCCCCAGGTGTGCAACTGGCGAGGACTGGCAGGAGATCCTGCTCAGCTGCAGCTACGGCAAGCTGTGTGACCCCGAGTCAGACTTTGCTGAGGGCGAGGAGTACACCTGCGGCACCGGCTTCGCCTACTTCTACTTCATCAGCTTCTACATGCTCTGTGCCTTCCTGGTATGATGGCATCTGTAGGGTTCCCTTTAGGGTTCACCATAGGGTTCCTGACCCTGGGCAGCTCCTGGTGTTGAGTTAGCCTTGCATCTCCTGGTGCTGTGCCCACAGCACCCTCTTCCTAGGGGTATCATCCTCCAGCCCATCTACTCAGCCATGCTGTAAGCCTGGCATGGATCTTCTGCAGGGCCTGGGATCCCCTGTCAGCTCCTTGAGTGGGGGGCCCATCCCTGCATGGGGTGACTCACAGCATCCCCCGGCTCCAGGAGAACCCAAGCCCCTTCTCCTCCCAGATACATCTGGCCTGTGGGCAGTCCTCCCTGCTCCGTGCTACCAGCTTTGACGACTGTCCATGTCCCTCTGCCCAATGTGAAGTGCTTGGCCCTGCCCTAACTTGTGTCCTTCACACCTGCTTCTCTGCCCTCAGATCATTAATCTCTTTGTGGCCGTCATCATGGACAACTTTGACTACCTCACACGTGACTGGTCCATCCTTGGGCCACATCATCTGGATGAGTTCAAACGGATCTGGGCTGAGTACGACCCCGAGGCCAAGTGAGTGACAGCGAGTGAGTGGCACAGAGGGGATGGTCCATGGGGAGGCTGGAGTAGGCTGCCCTGGGACACACGTGGCTGTGTGAGCTGAGGCACTGTCTAAGATCCCAGCTTCTCAGAGGTGGATGTGGACTTGCCAGCATATTCCAGGGCTGATACAAGCCATCAGGATGTTTGGGGACATGAGATTTTCGGTTCCCTCTTCATCCAACCCTGGTGATGCTGCCAACTCTTCCCATGCCACTGCGCACCTTTATCTGGTGCCACAGGGAGCAGCTGCTTTCTCCAAGAGGGGCAGAGGGAAGCATAGGGATTTGCCCACCGCAGGAGCACAGGGCAGGTCATCAGGATGAACCCACCCAGCCCCTTCCTGAACTACTGTTCCTCGTGTCTGCCACCACATCACTGATGCTGTTTGTTGCCTTCTCAGGGGCAGAATCAAACACCTGGATGTAGTGACTCTGCTGAGACGTATTCAGCCTCCCCTTGGCTTTGGGAAGTTCTGCCCACACCGTGTAGCTTGCAAGGTAAAAAACAAGGAGGTGACCAGGCATGTGGGCACAGGGGCTCTTTGTCCAAGCTGTCTCTGCATCCTCCCCGGGGAGGCTGAGGGTGAGAACCCAGCCAGCTTCCCAGTGTCATGGTTTATACACATGCTCTGACTCTCGTGTTTAATGGAGGGGAGTATTCTGGGGGCACTGGGGTGCCCTAGGCCTGCATCTGGTGCAGGAGGGCAGTGTTGTGCCTCAGAATTTGGCCACATCATCTGGGCTGTATAATTTTGTTTCCAAGGGCTGATAGCATTGAGGGAGCTGGACACACTGGCTCTGTAGACGTGAGCACCCACATCATGGCTTAGCTCATTTTACACCAGTCCAGTGCCTGTGTGAGGCTCACAGGTAAACCACATGGGCACTGGTATAAACCCTCATGGGTCTTGGGCAGTCATGGGTCATTAGGAGGTTTGATCCCCAGATCACAGCAGCCTGGGGCACGTGATGGAGAACGGAGCACAATGCAGAGTAATTCCCATTTCCCTGAGAGGAATGCTGTGTCTCCTGGTGTCTGCTTGTTCAGTCTGGAGAAAAGGAGGCTCAGGGGAAACCTCACTCCCTACAACTCCATGAAAGGAGACTGAAGTGAGGTTGGGGGTCGGTCTGTTCTCCTAAGTAACAAGTGATAGGACAAGAGAAAATAGCCTCAAGTTGTGCCAGCAGAGGTTTAGATTGGCAATTAGGAAATTTCTTCACTGAAAGGGTTGTTAAGTCCTGGAACAGGTCTGCCCAGGGAAGTGGTTGAGTCATCATCCTTGAAGGTATTTAAAAGACATGTAGATGTGGCACTTAGGGACATGGTTTAGTGGTAGACTTGGCAGTGTTAGGTTTATGGTTGGACTCAATGATCTTAAAGGTCTTTTCCAGCCTAAATTATTCTATGATTTTCTACCATGGCGCCAGTGCCCCATAGGTTGGGTTACTTCCTGACCGGGCTCTCCCCACAGCTTGGTCTGCTCTAGGTGGTGGTGTCTCTGCCCCACGTGAAGCAGTGGTGCAGAGCCTTGTGGCACTGGGCAGAGTGGGTAGAGCTGGGAGGGCTCCTTGGTTGGTGGCTCAGTGCCCTGAGCAGAGCGTCTCCCTGGTGAGCACAGCTGCCCCCTGCCCAGGACAGGCCGTTGGTCTAGGGGAAGCTGCTGGCCGACTCTGCGGCCTGCGGTCACAGGGTTTGGTTTGCTGTGCAGCGCCTGGTGTGCATGAACATGCCCCTAAACAGTGATGGCACCGTCACCTTCAATGCAACTCTCTTTGCGCTGGTGAGGACAGCCCTCAAGATCAAGACAGAAGGTAAGTGATGCTCCTGTCTGCCTCTGTGGCCTGCTGGGGGGACCCTCTCCATGTGCTGGTCACACACCGGTCCCTTGCTCTGTCTGGGGACCTCAGCACCTCTGGGGCTAGACCCTCTGGTGCAACCCTTCGTGCTATTAATGATCTCATTGAACCAGAAACAACAGGCACATGAATAGGGCTGCTCAGGCCAAGACTGGAGGACATTATTAGTTGCAGGCATGTGTTGCAGCCCTGAAGGGTGAAGCAATGCCACTTCACCCCAAACAGCTCAGGAGTGGTTCTGACCCAGTTCCCATCTCTGCCACAATATGCATAGCCACCAGCCTCCCTTCCTGCTCTGTTGAGTGTAGCCCGATTCCCCTGCCCCAGCACAGCACCACCAGCTCTGGCGTCACGTCCCTCCATCTATTTCTAATCTCAGATTGGAATGGAGGGGATGGATCCTCTTTCAGTTCAGCTGTGTTGGGGGGAGTTGCTTTTGCCCCCTTCCTTGCCTGGAGCATGGAGATGCCACACCAGCTTGTTGCCATGCCTGGGGTGAGGTGGTGTCACAGGAGCAGCTCTGTGGCTGGGCTGGGGCAGCCACCTCTAGCAGGAGTGAGGTCGGGCTGTGGTGGGCTACAGGGGCTGGTGTCTCCCAGCAGTGTGGCATAGGTGCCTTCCCCCCCAGGGTGGGGAACGTGACCTCAAGAAGCCTAGTGCGGGCAGCCCTGGAGGAGCACAGGAGATGGTGGAGCACGCATGGGGCCAGACAGGGATTTCAGATGAGCAGGAACAGTAAAACCTGTGAGCGCACCAAAGGGGAGGCTGGTATCTGTTGTTGATCACCAGGACAGAGGCAGTGGCACTAACGCTCCACCCATTTGCTAGGTCTGACTTATTTTATAGTTACTTTTTTTGCTAAAATGAAAGCCTCATTTTTGTTGGGTGGGGAGGCTGGAGAGGAGCTGTCACACCCTGGAGGAGTCTGGCCAGGTTTCCACATGCTTTGTCTTTTCTCATGTTCATGTTCCCCTGGGAATGAGCTGCTCTGTCCTGCTCACTTTTCTCACAGGTAACTTCGAGCAGGCCAATGAGGAGCTCAGAGCTGTTATCAAAAAAATCTGGAAGCGAACAAGTATGAAGCTTTTGGACCAGGTCATCCCACCTATTGGAGGTATGTCACCTGGTGGTACTTTCCAGAGGGGCAGAGTGACACCTGGTCGGGATCTCAGCTGCTCTAGCAACTCGAGGTGTTGCGATAAGTGGTATTATCTTGTTGGTTTCCTTCTTTCCAGATGATGAGGTGACAGTGGGAAAATTCTATGCTACTTTTCTCATCCAAGAGCATTTCAGGAAGTTCATGAAGCGCCAGGAGGAGTATTATGGGTACCGGCCCAAGAAAAACCCTGTGGAGATCCAGGTTGGTAGCATATGGGTGGTGTTGGAGGGGTGACCCTTCCTTGGGGCAGGCAGGGTGTGGTGAGGACCCCTACAGATCAGGGAAGAGGCTTTCCACAGCTCAGGAATGTCCAGAAAGACTTAGAGAGACAGAGCTGCAAGGACACATAGGGACCTCTGAGCCTCAGGCTCTGGAAATGAGGTGGACCCAAGTGAACTAGCGCTGACCTGGCTGTGAACACTCCACTGCTGAGGGTCACCTTAGTCTCCAAGGTGCAGGTGACTCCAGAAGCAAAGGAGACTCTTGACTCTGCTATGCTGACTTCAGCTGCAGAGAGGTTTCAGCAAGGTCTGCTCATCAAGCAGTTTTAAGACCTGAAAACCCCCACCACAGATCCATGTCTGGACCGAATGCTGCTCAGCCAGGCCCTTATCCATCTATTCTTCTCCATTCCCAAGGCCTTCTGTTCCTTCCCTTAGCAGTGTTGTGGATAGTTCTGTGTGCCTGGTGCTCTCTGTATCATCTCTCATTGCCTTGTTCAATGTCAGGTGGAGAGAGGTTGATTTGGCTGATCTTGAGCAGGACCACTGCAGTCAGGGAATCCTGAAGGATGCTGTTAGGGTGGGATGGGAGGGGAAGGAGATTTGTGTACCTGGCCAGAGAAGCTGGGATGTCCACAGTCTCTGCTGACCTTGCAGGGAGGAAATCACTTGTGGAGATAAAAGACCAGGCCCCAAAGGCATAAGGCAAGGAAAAGAGCCAGGCCCCAGATCGGGTATCTCCAGTTCAGGGTCACAAGACAGCTACCCCTTGAGCACAACAAGCCCAACCCTTTGTCAGGCTGCCCTTAGCACACCCCTTTGTGGGCCAGCACTAGCACAGAAGCTGTTTCACCAAGCATAGAGCGAGACAGTTGCAGGGTGACCTATGTCCTGTCCCTGGTAGGAGACCTGGCAGAACAGCATGGCTCACCAGGTGAGTGTGCTTCATCATGTTTCCCTCTGCAAAGCCTGAAGTGAGAGAGGTGGTGGGGCCAGACCGCACCCAGCCATACCTTCTTGTTCCCACCAGGCTGGGCTGAGGAGCATTGAAGAAGAAGCTGCTCCTGAAATCCGTCGGGCCATTTCTGGGGACCTGACTGCTGAGGAGGAGCTGGAAAGAGCAATGGTGGTGGCTGCCATGGAGGAAGGGATATACAGGGTGAGTGCAGCCTTCAGGGCACTGGAGGTGTGTTGGGGGTGGATCACCATGACTACCAGAAGCTGGAGAACAGTCCACAGAGGTGACTGTGACCATGAAAGACAATGTGGACCACAAGGATGGATTGGCACTTCTTTCCTTTCCCTGAGGACATTCTGGTTGAGTCGTCCTGGGCAACCTGCTCCCTGCCTCAGTTTCCCCTCTGTAGAAGGACCCTGCTTGTAGGGCTGCCGGGGGTGTGCTGAGGAGAGCCCCATTCACACCTTCTGCCAGGTTAAGGCAGGATAGCTCAGGTGCCATCATCACCAGAGCAGGAACAGATTCACTTCCCACTCCCTGGAGTTTCTGAGACAGCCTGGGCAGCTGTGGTGTTGCAGGGTTGCACCTACTGCTGTGTCCAGAGGTGCCACCAGCTCAGGCTGTCCCACAGAGGGGACAGGATTTGCCATGCACAGGGCTGGCTCTCCTCCCAGTGCTGCTACATGGCCATCACCCCTCAGTGCCTCAGTTTCCCCACGTGGTCAGTGAAGCTTTCGAAACTGAGCAGAGAGACCTCTGTTCCCACAGGCACCCCCACATATCTCCTCCCATGGGAAGGGCCCCAGAGCAGCCCAGAGCTCCAGCCTCCCCTGATGCCCTCCTTCTTGATTGCAGAGGACAGGTGGCTTGTTTGGCCAGGTGGACAGCTTCCTGGAGCCCAGCAGCCCCCTGCAGCCCCAGGTGGCCAGCCAGCGGCCCCTGCAGTTCACAGAGGTGGGCAGCGAGGACCTTGATTCCCCTGTCTTCCTCGATGATTTTCCCCAGGAAGGCAACACCAACGTCAACAACTCCAACAGCAATGCTTGGCTGGAGAGGTAAGGGCTGACAAGACCCACGTGGGCAGGCAAGGAGGGGCTGAGCTCCCAGGGGGTCTGTGGCGGATGCTGGCTCCACGTTGGTCTTGCCTAGGGGCTCTTCCTGAATGGGTAAGGTCTGGAGAAGAGGCTGAGTTGCAGCAGTGAGATCCCTGCAGACTCAGGGAGGAATTGAGCGCTATCCATGGAAGTGGTTCCATGGACACAGGAGCTTTGTGCAGAAATTCAGCCCTTGGGGTGTGAGCCAGGGCCCAGGCCAGGTGACAGAGAGGCCAGACACCCCTCACAGGTCCCCAGAGCCCAGCCTGGAACTCCCAGAGATGTCTTCAGAACATGCAGGGTAGCTCCAGGGCTGGTGTGTGGCTCCGCACATCAGCATTGTGTGACTCCCTACATGACCTTCTTATCCTTCCCATCACTCCTTCATCTTGGTGCTGTGAGGATTGAGGTGGACAGTAGGGCTCTGAGGATCATAGGAATGGCCCTTCCACATTCCCTGCCAGTCTTTGAGTGCCAAGGCCCAGGTAGGGCCCACCAGCACCTGCCTGGGCACAGGTACAAGGGACAAGGGCTACCAGTGTAGGAGGATGTACTTAATCCTATTTCTTGAGGTCTCCACCCTGTCCATCCATCCCAGGTGCTCCTCTTGGTCTGCCCCTCCAGCTGCATTCCTCAGAGTGGAGAGGGTGGGGCGGGTTGCACCCCTGAGTGGAGCTGGTCTCAGCACGTGGTCCCTGCTTGGACTGACCCACCTGCCTGTCCTTGCCAGGATGAAGTATGAGGACGAGGTGCTGAGGAGGACGGTGCCAGCAGCACACAGGCATCCCGCACAGCGTGAGTCTCAGCATTGTTCCTCTTCTCGGGGATCTGGACCAGCCCAAGGGCCAGGACAGGGGGAAGGGGCTGATGTTGGGGCAGACAAGAGAAGGAGACACAGACCCCAACAACTTGGCGGTTAGCTGAGAGCCACAGGCACAGCAGGACCTGTCTGGGGAGTTCCAGGAGACCTTCCTCCCGCTTTCCCACCTTCTGGGGTGATGGAACGTGAGGCCGGTGCCTTTGGCTGGGGGAGAACTGGCCACCAGCGGGCAGCGAGTTCACAAGACCATGTTCATTTACATAAAGGGGGACTTCTCCTTCCCAGCCATGAGCAAGGAGCCAGCCTGGGGCAGTGGGAAGGCGCTGGGACTTTGGTTGGTCCTAAACCCTTTTGTTCCCCCAGTCTAATTAACCTGTTCCCAGCTCTGGGTGGCAGTGGTGTCTTTGCTGTTGTTCCCATCTGATGTCCCCACCTTTCCCTCTCCCAGAGCACAAGCACCCCTTACCCATGGAGAAGCTGCAGCGATGTCGGAGCAGGAGGCGAGGGGCCAGTGAGGGGCCAGGACTGCATCTTCTCCCCCAGAAGGTAAAGGGGGCAATGTATGTCCGTGGGCAGCAACATGGGGGACATGGGTGAAGCTCTTTCCCCTCCTGGGTAAAGCTGTCCCAGCTGTGCTGGGGAGAAGCCAGTTTCTGCGGCTCTCTGCCATGAACCCACCTTTGCTGGAGTGTTCCTGGGGAAGGAGCCAAGCCCACACAGCACTGCTGCAGCGGGCACTGGGTGCTCATCTAGCCAGAGACAGCTGAAGCAGCAGCTCTCTGGCTCCACAGCTGTCTCCAGAGCTAGGACAGAAAAAAGGGGAGCGTCAGGTTTGCTCTGACACTGCCCTGGCTGCTCTTGGCTGGCCACAGTGCCTCATCACCTGGCAAGTGCCAAGGCAGGAGGCAAGGGCTGGCTCCCAGCTCTCTCTGCCCACATGATCCTATTGCAGGTGGTGCCGTAGGCCCAGGAGCTCCAGTGGAACGGGAGTGTGTGTCCAGGCTAGGGACAGCACCTGCAGCCCCCACATTAACATGGGAGAGCTCTTCCATGGGCCTTGTCCAAGCCCAGGCTGCAGCTCTTTGCTCCTCTCACCCAGCTGCCCGGAGAGGATGGCGCCGTGACGAGAACAACATCCGGCTCAGGGTGCCAGCAGGATGAAAGTGGTGACCCAAGCACATCCTCCACCCCAGCCATCACCTTCCTCATTCAGGAGGTAGGATGGGGGCACAGCCTCGCAGAGGGGAGGGCAGGGCTGCTGGGCCATGAGAGGCGCTGGTGCCATGTTCACGCTGAGCTAGGAGGTTGGAGGGCAAAGCTTAGCTGTGAGTGTGAGCAGCAGGTATGTGCAGGGCAGAGGCCAGCTGGGAAGAGGGTGGGCTGCTGGCAGCCAGGGATACTGCTACAGCCAGCACACGTTGGGCTGTGATCGCATCCTCTGCTGCAGGCTCTGATCTCCAGGGGCCTCGCGGCTCTGGCCTATGACCCATCCTTCGTAGCCGTGACCAGGGATGAGATGGTGGCCAGCAGCCAGCTGGAGATGGATGAGGTGGAGAAAGCAGCCGTGGAGCTTCTAAAGGGAAGAGAAACGCTGCAGGGTACAAAAACTGGTTCTCCCCCCCGGAACACTTCAGCTGCATCACCGGCTGGCTCCCCAGGTCTCAGGGCAGCCCGCTCTCAAAAGACCATCACTGCCACTCGTCTCGGAGCCACCTACTGATGCAGCCCAGTGGGCATGGGCCCTTCAGGAGCTTGCAGGGATCACTGGAGCAATGCCACACTGCTCCCCCTCTCTGCTTGAGGTCCTGGTGGGCTCTGTCCAGCTTCCGGAGGATTTTGGGGCCGGGCCTGCAGGATGCTGGTGCAGGACAGCATGGTGCTGTGCCAGCAGGGTCTTGCAAGATGTGGAGAGATCATTAAAGTGTTCCTGTTGTGTGATTCTGTGGATGCCCCTGTCCTCTCCTTCCTCTGCCACCCTGCTTGCACAGACAGTGCCCACGGCTGCTTGCTGCCCAGCCTGGAGAGGGGTTGTGAACGCCAGACCACAGATAACCAGAGCTGGCAGTGATTCCTGTGTCAGCTTCCAGTCCCCATGCTGAGGGAAGTCTGTCCCTGCTCCCAAGTGCTCATGCCTTAACCAGCCACTTTGAGGTTGCCAAGCTCTGGGGGTCTCCTGGTATCTCAGCAGCTGGACCCAGCATCTACTGGAGCCTATTCCTCCTGCTCAGAGCCAGCCTGTCCTGTGGGGAGGAGGAG
The DNA here is from genome assembly GCA_013400335.1 of Eurystomus gularis. NCBI lineage: Eukaryota > Metazoa > Chordata > Aves > Coraciiformes > Coraciidae > Eurystomus > Eurystomus gularis. The sequence goes on along the minus strand of VZZY01004020.1, from coordinate 299,823 downwards.
AAGTGGCTTGGGCACATCTACCTTGGGCTGGGGCAGCAGGCAGGCACACACCTTGTGCCAGAGTGAGACCTGGGGACTTCTTGGTCACTCCCCCAGACAGGTAAGAAATGGGATGGGGTAGAGGCATGAAAGCATGTCTAGGTCGGTGTAGCAGCCCTGGGTCTAGCCAAGAGGAGAACTGGCCACTGCGGTGCAATTTCTGTCACGTCAGGTATCTCCAAACACTGCTGCTGGGCTCGGGCACCCGCTGCTGAGCCTGACCCGCAGGAAGGTCTCATTCAGCCCACAGACATCCCTGCTGCCCTGCAGGGGACTGGCAGAGATGCTGCAGCCAGGAGAGCGCAGGAGCACAGCAGGTGCTTGTATGCCCGTGTCAGTGCTGCCCAGCGCCACTTGGTATCGGGTGGGAGCCGAGGGATATCCCTCTCTGGGAACGGGTCTGCCCAGGACTTTCACCTGGCAGCCCTCAGTGCCCCAGGCAGGCTCTGGATGCCAACCAAGCAATGGAGCATCCCCATCTCCCCAGCCTGGGTTTTGCTGCACAGGGCCTTGCACCCGGTCGAATGCAGGGCTCTTCCTTGCCTCATCTCTGTTGAAATGCAGCACAGGGATGTGTCCCGGGGTGTGCTGAGCCAACGGAGCCCACCTGCTCCCAGCAGGGCATGTGTCTGTGAACTCGGCAGAAGGGAAGGGGCTGTTACTGAGCTCCAGCCACAGCCCGGGCGCTGGAGAGCCCGTCTTGCACAGGGACCATGGCCGCTCAGCTTCCCCCTGGGGCCGCCGGGCATCGACCGGGCTGGCACCGGGGCAGCTGCCACGGCCCTTGTCCTGCTCCACAGCCCTGAGGTGAGACCTACACCCCTGACACAGGCTCCAACACACCCACCCGCGGGTGGCACCAGGGGATGTCAGGGCCAGGCCTCGTCAGTTGCCAGGCCGATGGTGGCAGGTTCCCGGCGCCCTCAGCGCAGGCGCCTGGCGGGACCGCGGGAACGGGGGAACAGGGGAGTCCCACGCAGGGGAGACACTGAGGAGGGGACGGGCTGCGGTGACGGGCAGCGAGTGTGAGTGTGAGTGAGTGTGAGGGTGTGTGTGAGTGTGTTTGTGTAAGTGTGTGAGTGTGTGTGAGTGTGTGAGAGTGTGTGTGACAGTATGTGTGTGCGAGTGTGAATGTGTGTGAGTGTGAGTATTTGTGTGAGTGTGTGTGTGTGTGAGTGAGTGTGTGTGTGACAGTGTGTGTGTGACAGTGTGTGTGTGTGAGAGTGTGAGTGTGTGTGAGTGTGTGGGTGTGTGTGAGTGTGAGTGTGTGTGTGAGTGTGTGTGAGTGTGAGTGTGTGTGAGTGAGTTTGTGTGTGTGTGTGAGTGTGAGTGTGTGAGTGTGTGTGTGTGAGTGTGAATGTGAGTGAGTGACACGGG
>VZZY01004020.1:210393-297439 GCA_013400335.1 Eurystomus gularis | reverse complement strand
CAGCGAGCACAAAAGGGGCTGGGAGGGAGAGCGGAGCGGCGTGCGGCGGTCCGTGTGTCTGTCCGTGTGTGTGTGCGTGTGTGTCTATGTGTGTCTGTGCGGCTGTCTGTGTGTGCCTGTGTGCGCGTGTCTGTGTGTCTTTGTATGCATGTCTGTGTGTGCACATCTGCGTGTGCGTGTGTGCACGTCTGCGCGTGTGTGCACATCTGCGCGTGTGTGCACATCTGTGTGTGTGCACGTCTGTGTGCACGTCTGTGCGTGTGTGCACGTCTGTGCGTGTGTGCACGTCTGCGTGTGCGCACGTCTGGTGTTGTGCATCTATGTGTGTGTGTGCGTGTGCACATCTGTGTGCATGCATGTGCACGTGTGTGTGTGCATGTCTGTGTCTGTGTGCGTGTGCACCAGGACACCTCCCAGCGCTGCCTGCCCATCCAGTCTTCCTGGATGGAGCAGGCGGTGGCAATTTTTCTGCCTTGCTCTGGGTAAGAGGCTGAGAATCGGGGCCAGGCTGTTGTTGGAAGGGATGAGGAGCTGTGGGGCAGGTGACAGCAACGCCTGTGACAGGACACTGACCTGGGAACTGAATGATGCTGACTGCTGGGAGTAGAGATTTCCTGCTGGCTGGACCCTTCTCATCCTCCATCCTGCATTTTTCTTGGGATGAAGCCTTTTAACAAAGGCCCAGCTTGAGGCCAGGGTCCCTTTTGCCTAGGAGATGGAGCGGGTGCTGCTGGGGGTTGCACTCTGGAGCCATTTCTGCTGGACCCTTCCCACCTAATCCCTTTGGCCCCTGCCAGCAATGGGGTCGAGGACACCCCCGTGCATGGGGAGGGGATCACGACCAGGAGGTGATTTGAACTGCGGTGTTGCAGTGGGGGTGGAGCGGCCATGACAAGGATCCGGGAGGGTCTGAGTATTTCCTACCCCCTCCTTGAGGCAGCGAGCTGACATCCCACTGGGTGCAGCTGGTGGGTGCTGGGCAGCTGGGGCGATGCGATGGCAAAGGTGAGCTGGCAGGACAAAGGAGGAGGGCTGGGAGCAGGGAGGCTGCAAGACAAACAGAGCAGGGAGGGGGCTCCTGGGGCTGTGCTGAGGGTGCAGGGGCCGAGCCCCTCTCCCAGCAGACCACCCAGCTTTTCTTCCAAAGCATCCTGGGGGGGCTGGTGGTGGGTCCCCTCCTGTGCTGGGCTGGGACCAGAGTGACGGATTCCTTTGTGAGTGCTCCTCACACCTCGCCAGTGGAGCAGCTGGGCTGGAGGCTCCCAGAGCCCCTGCCCTCTGAGCAGACCTGCCCACAGATCCCACCTCCCTCAGCCATGAGAGCATGGAGGCTGAATGCCTCTGGTATGTGACAGTGCATGGATCAAAGCTCCCCTTTTGCTCCTTTATGATAGCATGAATGTGCCAGTTGTGCCATTTCTTTAGGGCCTTTGTGTCCAGGGGCACTGGGAAGCGATGGGGGCTTTGGAGGAAGGCACTGTGTGCTGCTGGGTGATGGTCCAGCCGATGTCAAGAGGTGCTGCATCCACTGGGACCCTCTGCGGGGCCTCACAGAGCCCTCAGGATGGGAGGAGTGGGGGGACAGAGAAACAGGGATGATGGGGCTGTCATGTCCTTGGGGGGGACCCCAGTTCTTGCTGGTTCTCCTGGCCTGGCAGGAGAGATGCTGTGGTGTTTCACTGTCACCTTCACAGGTTCCCACCTTCCCCGTGGGAGGCTCCTAGCTGCCTCGTTGGCAGTAGGGGCCCAAAGGACCCAGGTGCTGGGCCACTGACTGCTGCACTGGGCTGTTATTTAGGCTTCCTGCGTGCCAGGAGGGAAATGGCTGGTACCTGCTGCGGCGCTGCTGTCAGCAGAGGGAAAGGCAGGCCCAGCATCTGCTCCTGGCACAGCGTCTGATCTGTGCCTGCACCCTGTGCCTGCACTGTAGACCTGCACTGGCTGCAAGGGCAGGGCTGGGTCCTGCCCCAGCTCCCACCCTCCCTGCAGGCAGGGTCTGCCTTCACTTGCCTGGCGTGTCGCTTTGTGGGCATGTCGGAGCTTGGCAGCTCTGGTGGATGCCGCTGGGGAAGAAGGGCTGAGATGCCGGCGGGCATCGGGTGGGGTGCACGCACACCCTGCACCGGTGTAACGGTCTCATCCAGGAAGCTGCTGCCTACCGTAGTGGTGCTGAGCCGGGTGGCCCAGCAGCCCTCGCTTCTTGCTGCCAGGGGAGGTTTCCTCAGAGACTGAGGAAGGCAGCAACCGCCGCTTCCTTCTCTAGGTGACCTTCACATGGGTGGCTGCAATGCAGCCAGCTCAGCGGTTCCCTGCTCACATCCTCCACCCAGGAGCACGGCTGTGGATGGAGGCTCGTGCCCTGAGCCTCAGCAGCAACCTCCTGGCAGCACCTCATTTGCGGTTGGGTGTCTCAGCTCTTGCAGCTGCAGTGAGACTGGCGTGCAGGGGGGAGCAGGGCTCCGGTGCTGGTGGCAGGCGGTGGAGCCCAGCCTGGGTGGTTTTGCTGTGTCAGGAAGGGCTGGTGGCACGTGTTGACCCAGAGGCCGTTAAACCCCTTGGCTGGGGGAGGTCTGAGAAGCTGGGCTGGCTGCAGAGATGCTCCCTGAGGGCACTTCCAAAGTGCCCAGCTCATCAGAGAGAAAGCGGCAGCCAGCCCTGCGGCACCCGAGCACGCCTGGCCGGCTGCAGAGACTCCGGAAGCAGGGCTTGTGAAATTGGGGAAGGAAGTTGAGTCGGATTTCAAGTTTATTTAAACCCTTCAACCTCCAGTGCTCTGCTACTCTAATAAACACTCCTGCCATGATGCTCTGCGCAGGCAGCCCGGTGGTGGCTGTCTCCTGCGCTGCAGAGCTGCTCCCACCTCCTTCTTCGGGAAGATGGATGGGATGTGCTGCTTGGGATGGGACAGACTCATGCACCCTTGGCCATGAGTCCTGGAGGGCCTTGGCTCAGCTTGAGCATGCTGGCAGAATCCAGGTGCCAGGATCAGCTGGACTCCTGGCCCTACCAGCGTCCTGGCATCTTTGCTGCCATGTGACCAGGGCTGCTTGGATGGTTTCTGGGACCTTCTGGGCTCGGTCCCCGAGAAGGCAGAGTTGTTATAGCCCTTCCAAAGCAGCTCCTCCCAGGGCAGTTTTGGGTCCAGATGGAGAGGTGGTGCGAGCCCAGCTCAGCTTGTGCCACACTGGTGCACGTGCTGCCCAAGGGCTCCATCATGGAGAGGGGGGATACCGCCTGGGACTTGCTGCCCACGTCACCATGGTGCTGCTGCAGCTCTGAGCCCCTCCGGTGTGGTCCCAGGGGGATGCTGTCCCCTGCCAGGTCTGGCTGGTGTTGGGCTGGTTTTGCTCAGGGGTCACCCCACTGTATGGGGTGAGCCCAGCTCCTGTGGTGATGAGGGGACAGCCTGTCCTGGAGTGGTGGCACAGCCCAGCCCTAGGGTGCTCCATCTACCAGCTGGGCGGGGCTGGGAGGCTCCTTGGCAAGTAGCCTTGATCCCAGGAAGGAAATATCTCAGGAGGCTGCTAAAGCCTGGGGGTGCTGGGCAGGCAGAGCACCAGCCTGGGCACCTTTGGCCGCTTTCCCCATCCTTTGCCTCCCCCAAGGGCAGCTCAGCCCTGGCAGCGAGGGGCCCCCACATCCCGTGGCAGCTTTGCCGCCGTGCTGAACCCCTCCAGGCGACCTGCTGCTCTTCGGTTTCACTTTGGGGCTCCCCAGCCCTGGTGCGACACAGGGGTGTGCTCGGCTCCCAGCCAGCAGGGTTAAACTGGCATTCCTGGCATGGTGGGGGGCCCCGTGGGGCCTCGGAGGGAGGTGCCGAGCCGAGGTGTGGGTGCAAGGGGGTTTTCCTGCACCTGGCTTCAACCAGGCGCGTGCTCGCTGGCTTGTACAGCTGCAGTGTTAAACGGGGCACGGGGATGGAGCGAGGGGGAAGCGGGGCCCACACTGTGGTCCCACGCAGACGCGCCATCTCCTGCAGCACTGCTCAGAGCAGAGCAGCTTGAAGAGGCCTTTGGTGCCTGCACCCGTCGCCCATCAGCGAGGGACTGAACGATGTAATGCCGTCAAGTCTCCCCGAGCTAGCTGCAGCCCTGCGCCATCAGCGCAACTAGGGGCAGAGGGAAATGGCAGGAGATGAAGCCTTAAACAAAGCTGTCAAGAGCACGACTCCTGGCCCCCGGAGAGGGAAGGCGATACCCCCGCTGAGCCCTGCGCCGTGAGCCAGCCCCGCTCTCATCCTGCTCCTGCTTCGAGTGGGGCTGGCCCCGGCGGTCCCACAGGGCTGTTCCCGCTGCAGGCTGTCAAAACAGTCCCTGTCATGGTTAAACAGCTGGCAGGTTTGGGATGTGGTGGATTGTGAGGACAGCTGGTGCCTGGTTCTTCTGCAGGAGATCAGCAGGCCACAGCTGAGGCCCCAGCCTGGTTGGATGCTGGGGGGTTTCTGCTTTGGCTTGGTGGGAGGGGAGGCGACTGGCCTCCCGCCATCCCTTCCCCATCAGGCAGACCCAGAGCCGGCCCTGGCATGTCCCCGTGTCCTCAGTGGCTGCTGTGTGTGCCCGCTCAGCATCTGCCCCTCTCCCCTGCTCCATGTGGACACCACACGGTCCTCTTCCCTAGTTCCAAGTGAGGGTTTAGGGCTAAGCCCAAGGTCCCAGGGATCCCAGTGAAATCCCTGCCCCTCCTCCGCAGATTTCTGGGGTTTCTTGTCACAGCTTGCTGTAGCAGAGCCTGGCCCCTGTATCGTGGTCCTACAACCCCACGTATCCCCACAGGGCTGTGGACACCTCCTGCCCATCCACCCAGGCCCGGCTGCTGCTCCTGGTGGGTGTCTCTGTGGTGTCCCAGGGGTGGCTCAGGAGCCCCTCTCGGAGCTCTGGGTCTTCTCCCAGTGTTGCCAGCCCCGTGTCTAGGCCAACACCATGGGCAAAGCTCTGGAGACCAGCGCTGGGGAGGCCCAAGGGGCATTTCTGCACTGGTCTGACCTCCCCAGGGCTGAAAAATTTCATCAAGGTCCTTCTGCTCCCCCTGCCCCTGGGCTTTGCAGCCAGGCCCCCCACGTTCTTGCCTCCCTTCCTGGAGAGTGGGGCAGCCCAACCTTTAGCACCAGGCACCAGACTGCTTCCGACGTCTTCCCTGGGCTCTTTCTTCCTCCTTTGCTGCAGCCCGGGGTGCATCTGAGTGCTGGAGCCCAAGGACCCAGGCGCAGGTACTCGGGGGAGAGTGATGGAGGTGCTGGGGGTCAGTGGGGCAGGGTAGGATGTGCCCGGTCTCTTTGGCACGCTCCTCCCCAGAAGTCACAAGGGTCTCTCAAGCTTCATGTGAGCTTCTGCACGGTGGAGTGTAATAAACCAAGTAAGCCTCTGGCAGAGCCCTGTGGGTGTGCTGGGGTGGCAGCAGTGGGTTGTCTCCAGCCCTACACTGGTCTGGGAGGAGATGAACAATGCTGGCAAAGGAGGAAAGGTGCCATGTTGGGAGAGGAAGGCTGGAGCTGGGCTCCTGGTCCTTGCCTTCCTCTCTGCTTTCCAAGCACTGAGCAAGGACACTTCCTTGGCCCAGGGCTGCAGGGCTGGGAGGAACAGCCCAGGCCTCTGCATGATGAGGGGACATCTCTGGGGCCACGTTGCTGTGGTCTCTCCCCATCAGTTGTTTCTACCTGCCCAAGGAGGATGTTAGGGCAAAACATTCCTGTTCCCTTCTCAGCTGTGGGACCAGGTTTGTGCATCATATCATCCCCTGTCCTGCTGGCCAAGGGCTTGGGATTTATTTTTTTGGTGGGGTGGGAGGGTTGAAAAGGTACCTCTTTTGTGCCACCTGCTCTTCTGCCTTGTGGGCAAGTTGCTCCAGATATTCCCCGTGGGCTCTGGGGTTGCAGCATCTTCTGCCAAAACTATTTTCCCAGTGGCGATCAGAGCATGCCGGGGGACTGTGGGTGTGCTGGCTTTTGTGGGGCCAGGAAAGCCTTACCTCCAGTATGAGTGCACCAGTACAGCTGTGGGACTGGGACATGGGGACCTCACTGGGGAAAAGGACCTCAACTGAGAAAGGGAGAGACCCTGTGGGTGTGATTCACTGGCTCGGGAGGAAACCATGGTGCAGAATTGGGGGGCGGGGGGGCATGTCCATCTATCTCCATCAGACCCGTGGCATCTCTGTGCACCCCCAGAGTCTGGCTGGTGACCCATCAGGCCCAGATGCTTCTGGGCAACGATGGTTTCATGTTGCTCTCCAGTAATTGCTGATGCTACTGCTAAGCTGGTGGTTTTGTGGCCATCCCGGCATGGTTGGGGGGAGCAGGGGCCCTGCTGGGGTGTGCTGCCCCACGGGTTTCCTTGCGCTGCCCACCCTGCCTGGTGTTTTGGGGCATGTAGGTGACTGTCCTGGGTCGTTTGCAAATGTTCTCATGGGTGTTTCCCAGCCTCTTCTCTTGGGCAGGTCCAGCATGTAACTGATGGCATTGCCAGTCACCTATGGGGGTGAAGGAGGAGTCCAGGGAGACCCCAGACTCGGTCTGCTCCTGCTCCCCTCTGGGCTGCCTTGGGCTAGGTGTCCGGGGTGCTGGCTCCCCATGTAGGCAGCACGTCCCTCATCCCCAGCCCGTGGTGGTTCTCAGTGCAGAGCAGATGGCGTGGCTCAGCGCCGGTTTGCTCCTGCCAGAGCTAATGAGCAGCACATGGTGGCTGCCAAGGCCTGATTTAAAGGTTTCCCTAAGCCTGGGAAAGCCTGGAGAAGGAGGATTAGGGGGTCCCAGGGGGCTCCGGGACCCAAGGCAGTAGAGTTTACCCCACAGGGGAGCAGGCTGGGCAGCACAGCCATGCAGAGCATCTCTTTGGGGTTACTTACCTGGGACGTGGATGTGGGGTGGAGGCATGTCCCTCCACTGAGCTGTGCCCACCTCACCTCCACAGGGCTCTGTGGGGACCTGCCTGTCCCCAGGCTGCCCAGCGCTGCGGGAGGACGCAGCAGCCAGGGACCCCATCTTGGCCCCACTGCTGGTCCAGCCGTGTCAGCCATGGCACCCTCTGCTTTGGCGGTGTTTGGCCGAAGCACGGGTGTTGCCGGTGTGGCATGGGTAGCTCAGTGGGCAGGCTGAGCCTGGTGCTTCCCCACGCTCTGCTCACGCCTGCTGGGAGGTGGCTTGTTCTAGCTCTTAATTGGAGCATTTGCTGACCAGACCTGGCAGTCTCCCGGGAGCCTGATTCAATTTTCTCTGATTGCTGACCCGCTTCCTTGCTGCAGTAATTACATGCTTAACTTGTCTTGATTTGGGGCCAAAGGAACCTGTGCATGAACCACCAGCCCCTGGCAGCCAATGGTCCCTGGGACCCCATGCTCAGGGGGAATGGGGCCAGGGGCATCTGCTCCTGAGCCCGGGAAGCTGCTGTCAGCCCCATGCTTGCTGTGTTGGCCTGGAGATATGGGAAAACCTGGAGCTTACCCTGCTGATGCTGGCAGAAGCTGGCTGCCCTGGGGAGCTCCAGGTTGAGTGCCCACCACGCTGCACCCATGTGCCACACGCTGTCTTGCCCGCTGGGTTTGCAATGCCCAGGGTGACCTTGACCCCTAGGATGTCCTAGGGCAGCACAGGACAGTGTTAGAGCTGGGTGGGATCCCAGCTCTGTGCTGCTGGGTGGGACAACAGCAAAGCACGGAGGGCACGTTTCGGGCAGAGAGAGTGGGAGGGGAGCAGACGAGGTAGCGAGGCTGGCAGACGGGCTGCGTGTGCGTCTGGGCTGTCTGGCAGATGCTCCTGCAGCTCCGATGCCTGGGAGGCTGGAGGGAGGACAGGCAGGGAGCGGGGATGGGGTAATGGGGCAGTGGGGATGGGAGCAGGGCTAGCATGGGCGATGCAGGGGTGGGAGTGGGGTGAATGCAAGGTCATGTGGGGAGGGGAAATGGGGCAAATGTAGGTAATGTGGGGAGCAGCATGATGCGGGAAGAGGAACAGGGTGAAGGCAGGTGATGCAGGGAGTGAGGATGGGAGCAGGATGAATGTGGGCGATGTGGGGAGCAGAGCCAGGTGCTGCCTGGGCTTGCCCAGCCCGCCTGCCTTGGCAAGCACATCCCCAGCAGCTGACCTGTGTGGCTGTTGGGCTCTGCCAGCTCCAGGCTCTGCCAGCCCACAGCAGCAGAGGTGTCCAGGCACCTCTCACCTGCTGCCAGAGCTGCCAGTATCGCAGCAGGCACCCCTGCCTCTGGGGATGGACAGGGTGGACAAGTTGCTCCGAGCCCCCGGGGCCTGGCACAGGGAGGGAACATGCCATGGAGCTCCCTGGCTTGGCTCCCTGGGAAACCAGCCCTGCCTGGCTGGGCAGCCCCTTGGCTCTGGCCTCTGGAGAGAAGAGGAACGGCTCCTTGCAGGGGGGAGCAGGCAGCCACCCTCCCTCCCAGAGCAGTCTCAGAGGGACAAGAGCTCCCCGCTGCAGCCAGGGCAGCTCCATCTCTGTCCATCTTCAGTTGCAAGGTTATAAAAGGCAGTGAAAGGGAGCTGCAGGGAAGGGGCTGCCCACAGCCCCAGTCTGGAGCAGCTGCCCTGCAGCCCCTGCTGAGATATATTGGTGAGTGGGTATGTGCTTGGCGTGTGCCTGGCTGTGCGTGCCAGCAGTGTGGGGTGTCATGGCTGTTGGCAGGAGCAGGAGGGCTATGGGAGTGTGCTACCCAGTTTTGGCAAAGTACCAAAGGATGCTCTGAATCCCCTTGGTGTTGCCACAGCAGTCGGCTTGGATGGGAGAAACTGAGGCAGGAGAACACGAGGACTTGGACCCGATAGTCCACGTCAGCCAAATTATGCCTTCCTGCACAAGGAAGCATCCTACCTTGGTGCACAGGGCAGGGCTGGGTGGTGGCTCCTGGTGGATAGAGCCCTAACAGGGGGATGCAGGCTGTGCCTGCTGTGGTGAACTCCATCCCCTCCACTGATTTCAAGGCTCGAGATTCTGGGATGGGCAGGTCACTGCTCAGGGGCGCTGCTCCTGCGGGGATGGCAGGACCCCCGAGCCCACCCTGCGAGGGCTGCCTGTGGGAGCCGGTGGCTCCACGGCCACATCCAGCGCTTGGTCCCAGCCTCGCCCGCTCCCCCTGGCCCCACGCTGGCGAAGGGCAGTGGCGTTCAACAACCAGGCCTTTGTGCGTGCTGCCGAAGCTCCCTGCACCTCGGGGTGTGGGACCGCTCCCCTCTTCCTCCCAGATGCTCGGCGGCCCTGGCAGCCCAGCCGTGGAGACGGTGCTTTCAGAGCCTGCCAGCCCGGCAGGGAAGGAAAGTGGAGCGATGGAGAGGCTCCCAGCGAGGTCCTCTTTGTGTCCCCGTGTGGCTGCGAGCTCTGCCTGGCACACTCTGCTCGCCCCGCCCGGTTCGGATGCTGATGCTGGAGCAGGCAGCTCCTGCCGTGCTGCCTGTCATCGTCCCAGCCCGAGCGCGGGTGCAGGAAGGAGCAATCTCCACCCCTGCCTGTGCCTCTGTCTCTGCATCCATCTGCCTCCAAGCCCTGTGTGCCAGGGCTGGGAGCTGGCCGGGTTTGCTTGGCAGGAGCACTCAGCCGGGGCTGTGCAGCTCTGTCCTGTGCACTTGGTCACTTGTCACCGTCCCTTTGCAGCAAGCTGAAGATGGGGGAGATGGAGGTGATGGCCAGGCTCATGATGGTGCTGCCGTCTCTCTCCTCCCTGGGTGTGCTGCCTGTGCTGAGGCTGGTTTATCAGCTGGTGTTGGTCATCCTGCTGGCCCCAGGACAGCCTGTGTCCTCCCCACACCAGCTTTGAGGAGAAGCGGTCACCTGTGCCAGTGTGGGGACAGCCAGGCGCAGGCTGCCCAGCAGAGCTGGGGCTCTCATCTGCTCCTCCCTGAGCTGAGCGTGTGGCAAGGCAGCACCACTCTGCTTAAGTGCTGGTTTATTTTGGTTGGTGATTAGCAGATTAAGTCCCTAATTGCCCCATAACCATAGGAGCCTGTGCCATGGGCTCCAGGGCATCAGCCAGGCTCTCTGTGGGTGTCCTGGTTGGACACCCCCAGCGTGTTTGGCTCTGTGATAGGTCTTGGTACTGGGCATAAGGTGTCCTTCTCACTGGTGGCCCATGACCAGGCGCTGGGCAGGTTGGCTGGCTGTGTCCAGATGCAGGTGAGGGAGCAGCTCTGTCATCCCACAGGTTGGGCCCTACCAGCATCACACCCAGTTCTTGCGGACCCATGGACAGACAGGACGTGGCTAGCATCTTTTTTGGTAGAGGTAGAGACAAGGTGTGCCAGAACACACTCAGATGGTGGCTTTATGGCCGCCAAAGTTACTGGTCTCTGTTGCAGGGCTGGGAAACTGAGGCTGAGCATGGCAAGCACTACTAGCTTCCCTAGCATCACCTGGTAGGGTTGAGGACAGGAGAGCCCCTGTGCTGTCTCTGCAGATACTGATGTCATGTTTGGCTGGAACGCTGCCTGGTAGAAAAGGACCTGGAGGTATCGGTCAATAGCCAGCTGAATATGAGCCAACGTGTGCCCAGGTGGCCAAGCATCCTGGCTTGGATCAGCATTAGTATGGCCAGCAGGACTAGGGTGGCACTGGGGAGGCTGCCCCTTGAATCCTGGGGTCAGTTTTGGGCCCGTCACTTCAAGAAGGACATTGAGGGGCTGGATCATGGCCAGAGAAGGGCAACGAAGCTGGGAAAGGGTCTAGAGCACAAGTGTGGTGAGGAGCAGCTGAGGGACCTGGGGGTGTTGAGCCTGGAGAAAAGGAGCCTCAGGGGAGACCTTCTCGCTCTCAACAACTCCCTGAAAGGAGGTTGGAGCCAGGTGGAGGTTGGGCTCTTCTCCCAAAGAACAAATGATAGGACAAGAGGAAACAGCCTCAAGTTGCACCAGAGGAGGTTTAGGTTGGACATGATGAAATTTTTTTCATTGAAAGAGTTGTCAAGCCCTGGAACAGCCTGCCCGGTGCTTGAGTCACCATCCTTGGAGGTGTTTAAAAGACTTAAAAGTGGTGCTTAAGGCCATGGTTTAGTGGTGGACTTGGCTGAGTTGTGTTAATGGTTGGACCCAATAATCTTAAAGGTCTTTCCCACCCTAAGTGATTCCATGTTTGGTTGGAGGTATTGTGGTGGCTGAGCATGACTTGAGCTACATATGAACCTAGCCCAATCAGGGTCTCGCGCTGCCCAGTGCCTGGCATGGTGATGTTCCTCCTGGGAGGGCAGGGATGGGACCCCCTGGTGTGGGAGAGCTGGGACAGTCAGATGCTGGGGAGCAAGAGGAGCAGCTGCAGTAGCCTTGAGAAACCCTCTGTGATGTCTCTTGGTGGCCATGTAAATCTCTAGGTGGTAACTCCATGCCGTCCCTGCGTGTCTGTGGCTCCTGGCTCTTGTCCCTGCCTTCCTGCTCTGCTTGTCCTGCTCTTGTAGCAGGGTCTGTATTTAATCACCTGCGGGAAGCAGGGGTGGGGGGAAGAAAGAACCCTTGCTGAAAACCTGTTCTCGTTTCTCTTGTGAGGAAAAAAAAATTCAAAGAATACTGTGGTTTCAGTTTGTTCCTCTGCCTGTTCCCCTGGGGCTTCTGTCGTGCACGTCTGGGTTGGGAGGAGGGGAAGCACCTTGTGTTGGTCAAAAAGTAATTAAAGCTCAAGTTAATTTTCCTGGAGGAGGGTGGGACCCTGGGAAGGCGAGAGGAGTGAGTCTAAGGCAGAGCACATCAGAAGCTGCTTTTTCTTGTGGCTGCTGAGCTAAAAAACCCCACGGATGTGCTCGGCTGTTCCCATACGTCTGCTGCCCATGCTGCTGGATGAGCGGGATGCTCGCGCTGCCTCCCACCCCAGCCAGGACACCCTCTGCCCCCACACACTGTGCGGTTTGGCCCTCCTGGGCTTTATGTGCCAGCCAGGCTGGCGAGGAGCGATGGCTCGAGCAGAGCCCATCTGCGAAGCGTTGGTTGCTGCGCCCGCTTGCCAGTGCTGCGGCTTTGGAGGAATTAATAACCATGTTTATGGGTCGCCCAGGGAGGGGAGATGTGCACTCATTAGCTCTAATGAGAGCTGTTTGCCGTGGCGCTTGGCTCTGTGCCCCCTCCATGGGTCCCCTGGGCCCAGCCAGCTTCCCACACCTGGCACATCCACACATCCACTCGTGGCCATGCCAGTGCGGTGCCTGCGCAGGTCCTGCCGTCCTCGGGGATGGGGTCGAGTGTGATGGACTGGGATGCGATGGGTTGGTCGTGGATGCCAGCACAGCCAGCAGCCCAGCGCAGCCTTGCCTGTCCCTTTCCCATCTGCTGGGTCCACAGCTGGGGACAGCCATGGGGCTGGGCGGTGGTTTGGTTTTGGCGCTGGGACTGTCTCATCGTGCGCTTTGCATTTCAGGCCTTTGTAAGGACAGTTTCTCCCTGCCTTTCAAGTGAGAGTGGCTGGCTGGAGCCACATCCCGGCTGCGGCGCATCCCGGCTGCAGCAAATCCTGGCTGAGGCACATCCCAGCTGCCTGCCCCTACCTTGTAAGGGCTGCTTCAACGTATTGATCAGTGTCTACGTGCAGCCCGGAGCTCACTGCCCGGCTGAGGACCTGGCAGTGGGTAAGGTCTGGGGCGGCTGGCTGGCCGTGCTGGGCCATGATCAGCTCCTAGTGCACGAGCAGTGCCGTGGTGCCCAGCCCCGTCTCTCGCCTCAGCTGCAGAGGTGGCTGGTGGCCTCACTGTGATGTGACCACCTCTTTTCTCAGCCACTAGCTGATGAAGGTGGTCTCTGGGTGCAGGAGTTGAAGCATCCCCTGCACAGTTTGCTCCACACCGCCAGTAGAGGTGCAGCCATGGCTCCATCAGGGGCCATGCTCACATCCTCAGCACCAGGCTCATGTCCCCTAGGACTGTGGTGAGTCCCGAGGCTGCCCTCAGCCCGCTTCTCTTCCTGCAGGATCCGTCCCCAGCTGTCCAAAGAGAAGATAGAGGGATGTCACATCTGCACCTCGGTGACACCTGGCGAGCCCCAGGTGCTGTTGGGAAAGGACAAAGCCTTCACCTACGACTTTGTCTTTGACCTAGACACACAGCAGGAGCAGATCTATACGACATGTGTGGGCAAGCTCATCGAAGGCTGCTTTGAGGGCTACAATGCCACCGTGCTGGCGTATGGACAGGTATGGGCTCTGCCCACTCCCTGGGCTCTGGTGTGGGCATGGGGCTCTCCTGCAGCACTAGGTGCTGGGCCTGCTGAGGTGGCATCTGAAGAGCTTAGGGAAGGTGGGGGGTGTGTAAGCTCCTGAGTGTTGAGGGGACAGCCAGTTGTCCCTGGGTTGGATGAGAGCTGGAGCAAGGGATGGCAGGAATGGCCTTGGGTACAGGAGACGGAGGCAGGGCTGGGGTTGGGGCAAGGAGGCTGTCGTGGTGATGGGGAGCAGAGAGGCTCAGCAGAGGCATCTCGGGAGGCTGAGGTGGTAGGGCTAAGTCTGGGGAACTGTGGGCAGAGCTGAGCCTGGGAGGACCAGCTTCCCCCTCGCTGCCTCTTTGCAGACCGGCGCAGGGAAGACCTACACCATGGGCACCGGCTTTGACATGAACATCTCTGAGGATGAGCAGGGCATCATCCCGCGAGCCATCGGCCACCTCTTCAGTGGCATCGAGGAGCGCAAGCAAGCAGCACAGAGTCGAGGCGTGGCAGCACCTGAGTTCAAAGTCAGCGCCCAGTTCCTGGAGGTGGGTGACAGCAGGTCTGGGTGACATTGTGGCCCTGCCCTGTCCTTTGCTGTGCTCCTACATTCTGGGCTCCTTGAATCCTCCATGTCCTGGCTGCTCCCTGGCTGAGCTGGAGCCCACAGCAGGTGCGTGGCCAGGGATGCGTGCCAGGGCAGAGGAGACTCAGAGCACCTGGATGTTGTTGACCTTGTGATGGCCACAAACTGAGGTGGCACTTTCTTGGCTGCAGGGAGCCTGCCTCATAGGGAAGGGGCTTATGCCTTGGTCTCCTGGACATTGAGGCATCTCTGGGCCTCTTTGAGGTCAAGGATAATGGCTTACTGGCTTCCCTGGGTCTGGACCAGCATTCCCAGTGAAACAAGGAGAGGAAAAAGTGCCATTCTTGCGGGGATTTGAGGAAGGGCTGTGTTATTTCCCATGCCCTTTGCTGCATCTTCGACCCTGAGAATGCTTCACTGCATCCTTTCCCGCCTCTGCTTTGGCCTCTCCATTTCAAAAGCCTCTTCTATTAACTGCTTCTTTCCCTGGAGAAGTTTGGCCCAGAAAGCCTGTGGACCTTGTGTGTCTGTAGCAGTTTCCCTGGGGCTGAAAGCACAAAGAAGTTGAAGGTGGGCACTGGTTTAAGGCCCTGGTAAGAAACCATAGGGTTGTCTTGAGCAAAGCTGAGCTCCTGAACAACCTTCATCTGGTTGGTGTCCCAATCTGAGGAGAGCCTAGAGGAGACAGGCAGGCAGAGAGAGAAGCCCCATGCTGTGATCTTGTCTCTGTGTGGCTTTGGTGGCCATCATGTCTGGGTTCCTCCAGATGTATATGACCTGGAGCCGGGAAGCAGTGTCCAAAGTCACCTCTCCTAGCCTGGAGGGCTGGCACTGTTGCCTGCGTGGGTTTTGTGGCGATAATGGCTCTCCTGTGCCAGCGGGGGCACGTGGCTGCATCAAAGGCAGGTACCAAGCCTGCTCTCCCGGCAGCGGTGCAGGATTTTGCCCTGCTGATCCCTGTCCTGTGACTGTCCCGGGAGCAGGCGGTGGGTTTTAAACCCCTGGGGAGTCTGTTTGCATCTGGGGTGGCCAGGGACAGATTAGCCTTATCTGCTCTGCTGGCTTGGAGCCTGTGGTCCTCAGGTGACCCTGCTCTCTGCACTGGGACCTGAGTGCCAGAAGCTGACATGTGGCATTGAGTGGTGGTGGGACAGGGACAGACAGGCAAGGATGTCCCCCCACCCCAGGGGGAGAAAGGATGCTGCAAGACAAGATATGGCTGGGGACATCCTCTGTCAGCTCTGGGTCCTTGGGGTTTTCCCTGCTTGTCCAGCACTCCCTGGTCCCTCTTGTCCCCTTTCCAAGCAGCAGAGGTGACTTCTGAGAGCTGTGGTGGGCTCTGGTGGTTCATGCAGCTGGGGGCTCCCTGACAGAGCAGGGAAGGCTGGCGGGATATGTAACTCCCAGGTGTCCACTCAGGCTCTGGGAGCAGGGCTCTGAAAGTGTCCAGGTTCCCACACAGCTGCTTGTGTGGGCCAGGGACAGGCCAGGGTTGGGCAGCTGGAACCAGCTCAGACTGCAGCTCAGAGCTTCGCAGGGCAGACAGGCACATGTAAGGCCCTCCACCCTCAGTTTGCAGACAACACTAAGTTGAGTGGGAGTGTTGATCTGCTTGGGGGTAGGAAGGCGCTACAGAGGGACCTGGCCAGGCTTGATCAATGGGCTGAGGTCAAGTGTATGAGCTTCAACAAGGCCAAGTGCCGGGTCCTGCACTTGCTTCACAACAACCCCCAGCAACGCTCCAGGCTGGGGGAAAGAGTGGCTGGAAACTGCCCAGTGGAAAAGGCAGAAAGGGACCTCGGGGGACTGATAGACAACCGGCTGAAGGTGAGCCAGCGTGTGCCCAGGTGGCCAAGAAGGTCACCAGCATCCTGGCTGGTATCAAGAATAATGTGTCCAGCAGGCCTAGGGCAGGGATTGTCCCCCTTTACTTGGCACTGGTCAGGCCACATGTTGAGCACTGTGTTCAGTTTTGGGCCCCTCACTTCAAGGAGGACATTGAGGGGCTGGAGGAGATCCAGAGATGGGAAGCAAAGCTGGTGAAGGGCCTGAGGAGCGGCTGAGGGACCTGGGGGTGTTGAGCCTGGAGAAAAGGAGGCTCAGGGGAGACCTTCTCGCTCTCGACAACTCCCTGAAAGGAGGTTGGAGCCAGGTGGGGGTCGGGCTCTTCTCCCAAAGAACAAATGGGAGGACAAGAGGAAACGGCCTCAAGTTGCACCAGAGGAGGTTTAGGTTGGACATGATGAAATTTTTTTCACTGAAAGAGTTGTCAAGGGTTGGCCCAAGCTGCCCAGGGCAGTGGTGGGGTCCCTATCCCTGGATGTGTTTCAAAGCCATGCAGATGTGGTGCTGAGGGACATGGTTTAGCACAAGACTTTGTAGAGCGGGGTTATGGTTGGACTGGATGATCTTAAAGGTCTCTTCCAACCTAAATGATTCTATGATTCTATGTGTGCACGCCTGTGCTCATGTGAGTGTGCACATTCCCTTCCTTCTGGGCATCCTCTCCCAGCTGGGTCCCCTGCATGCAGGTCAGAGCTTGCCTGCGCATCTTCTCCTATCTGCATGCATGTGCTTGTGAGTCCTCTCCTGGCCAGCATGCCAGCTCTCCTGGCCAGCCTTGCCTAAGCACACATGTGCACACACATGTGAAGACGTGAGCACCCCTGTGCTGTGTGTCCTGTCCTCCTGGCTCTCAGGACTGTGGCAGCAGGGTGGCAGAGGTCATCTCCTGTCAGTCCTGCTGTGCTGGGCCCTAGCAACCTCCTGCTTACTACTACTCACCCCGCACCTGCTTCCACCCTACTCAGCTCTACAATGAGGAGATCCTGGACCTTTTTGACAGTGCCCGTGACCCTGATGCACGCCACCGCAAATCCAACATCAAAATCCATGAGGATGCCAGTGGGAGCATCTACACCACAGGGGTCACATCGCGCCTCATCAGCTCACAGGACGAGGTGGGTGCAGGATGGGGCAGGCTTGGGGAGGCTGAAAGGAGACCTCGGCCTAAAAGGAGGTTGTTGTGAGGCTGGTGCTGGTCTCTTCTGCCAAGTAACTAATGACAGGACAAGAGGTAATGGCCTCAAGTTGCACCAGAGGAGGTTTAGATTGGATATCAGGGAGAAGATCTTCACTGAAAGAGGGATTAGCCATTGGAACAGGCTGCCCAGGGAGGGGGGGGAGTCACCATCCCTGGAGGGGCTCAAAAAAAAGAGTAGATGTGGTGCTTCGGGACATGGTCTTGTGTTCAGGGAGATGTTGAGATGAAGGTTGGACTTGTTCCTAGAGGTCTTTTCCAACCTAAATGATTCTATGGAGGAGGGATGGCAGGTGGGTGCCCACCAACCAGGGCTATGCTCCATGGGCACAGCCAGGCGAGGAGAGGATCTCCCTGGGCATGGGACAGAGCAGGCCCCAGCTGACGCAGGGAGGGGTTGGCATGCCTGCTGGGCTGCAGCAGGATGCTTTCCTGACTCCCTAGAAAGCTGCCTTAAGGTTTTATTCTTCCGTGCCCCATGTCGTTGTAGCTGATCCAGTGCCTAAAACAAGGGGCTCTTTCCCGCACCACCGCTAGCACCCAGATGAACATGCAGAGCTCCCGCTCCCACGCCATCTTCACCATCCACCTGTGCCAGATGAGAGTGTGTACCCGCCCAGAGCTGGTGAGATGTGCTCCTGCCTCCTGGCTGGGCTGTTCCTGGAGCTGACACCCAGGCGATGTGTGGGGCTCCCTTGGGAAGGGAAGAGTGTTGGAAGCCCTGCAGAAAGAGGCAGGGCTTTGTCTTCTTCCCAGTCATAGCCAGCTTTAGCATTTAATGGGAGCTGAGGTCCACCGTGAAGCAGCCCCATGCAAAGCAGGGATGGTCTGGCCCAAGGGATGGCCCAAACCAAGCTGCTGTTGGGATTCTCTCCCCCATCCTTGAGGGGCTGGCTGTGAAGGGTCAATGCTCAGCCTTTTGCTGACGTCTGAGTGCAACCAAGGGAGCTCCTGCCTGCTCTGGGTCCATGGCGGTGACTGTCTCTATCTGTGCCTGGCCACAGGTGAACGGGGAGGTGACCAGCCTCCTGGATGGAGCCCGGCCCACCACCGAGTATGAGACTCTCACGGCCAAGTTTCACTTTGTAGACCTGGCTGGCTCAGAGCGGCTGAAGCGAACTGGTGCTACCGGCGAGAGAGCGAAGGAAGGCATCTCCATCAACTGCGGGCTGGTATGGCCCCGGGCACGGGCATGCAAGGGAAGGGCAGAGACAGGGCCTGCCTGGGGGAGCATGAGGACACCACTGGGTCCTGCCTGGAGCTGCTCTGGGCTCTTGCGGTTGCTGCTGTCTCTGCTGGAGTTGATGCTACCTGGCCTGGGAGGCAGGAATATGCACAATCCAAAATACCAGTGGTGAGGACACAGCTTTGCTGCCAAGGACAGCACTACAGGGAGGGTACAGCTGGGCACAAGGGTGCAAGTCCCCAGAAGGTCGAGGTCTGCTAACTTCAGCTTAAAAAGCCCACCAGGGCTCAATGCTGCTCCTCAGGGTATGGGACAAAATGCTGGGCCTGGCAAGGGAAGGCCCACACCTCCACCTCTTGCCCCCCAGAGCTGTCTTGCAGCATGTCCCAGGCCTGACATGCTGGCTACGTGACAACTGAATTCTCAGCAGGGGCTGAATTTGGGGGGACTCTTTCCTTTCTGTTGGTAGCTGGCCTTGGGGAATGTCATTAGCGCCCTTGGAGACCAGAGCAAGAAGGTTGTACATGTGCCGTACCGTGACTCCAAGCTCACTCGTCTGCTGCAGGATTCCCTTGGTGGCAACAGGTAAGAGGGTCCCAGGCTGGGTCTGAGCCCTGGGAGGGGACCACAGGGGCTGTCCCTCTGCAAGTATGGCTGAGTGAGGGTCTGTGGAGCTCAAATGCCTCGTGGGGAGGAGATGTCTCCTGGCAGGCAGTGCGTGACTTTACAGATATTAAGACCTTGGCTCCTCATGAGTCCCAGGAGCAATTAGCCAGCTATGGCAGGACACTCCAGAGCCCTTGCAGGTCTGGCACTTGGCAGGTGGTGTTGCCCAGCATGGGTTGCATTGAATTCCCTGCCTGCTTTTGGGATACTTCTCCAAAGAGCCCATTCTTCCCAGCATCTTGGCATGTGTGGGCTGCCTGGTGGAGGGTGGCTGTGCTCGGTGCTGTGTGATGTGTTGCTCATGGGGTCTTGCTGGTGCTTTGGCTCTGGGAGGGACTGAACCTGGTTTATACCTTGGTTCTAAAACACAGAAGGGCCTGGGATGGTGTCCAGGGGCATGTGGCCTGTGCTGGGTCCCAGGATTCCAGATACCTGGTTGGCACAGGGTGAGCGAAACTGTCCTTTCACCCTGACCTTCACCTCCCCAAGCCAAACCATCATGATCGCCTGTGTGAGTCCATCTGACCGGGACTTCATGGAGACCCTGAACACGCTCAAGTATGCCAACCGGGCTCGCAACATCAAGAACAAGGTGGTGGTGAACCAGGACAAGACAAGTCAGCAGATCAGTGCCCTGCGGGCCGAGATTGCCCGCCTGCAGATGGAGCTGATGGAGTACAAGGCGGTGAGTGGAGAGGTGGGATGAAGGCAGGAGCAGAAAGCCTCCTCCTCGTGTTTGAATTGGGGCGGTTGTAGCAGGAAAGGCCTTCCTGCCTACGATCCTCTAGCCCAGCTGATGGGCTCATTACTAGGAGAGGTCAGGAGGCTTGGCAGACGAGGGTTCAGCTTCTGCCCTACCAACAGGCAGGACCTTGGGCAAGTCTCTTTGGGATGCTAAGGCAGGGAAAAGCCTTGAAGCATATCTCACCCTCTGCATCTTGAGCTCAGAGCTCCCTAGTCCTTAGATTTGTCCCTGGCTCTGCTTTGGTGGCTGGGGCTGTCCCCAGGGATGCGATGGTGAGCCCTCGTGCCCCAGCTCGCCCTGCACTCAGGAGCTCCCCTTCTGTCCCACCAGGGCAAGCGGGTCATTGGGGAGGATGGCTCGGAAAGCTACAGCGACCTTTTCCGTGAGAACGCCATGCTGCAGAAGGAGAACAACACCCTGCGCATGCGGGTGAAGGCCATGCAGGAGGCCATCGATGCTATCAACAGCAGGGTCACCCATCTCATGAGCCAGGAGGCCAATCTGATGCTGGCCAAGGCAGGTGAGGCTGGCCCAGCGTGTGGCATGGTGGGGTCAGCCCTGTTGGTGTAGCTGGGATGGGTGCTGCAGGACAGCCCATGTCTTGCCTTTCAACCCCCTGCCCCTCTGCTCCTCCAGGTGATGGTAATGAAGCCATTGGTGCTCTCATCCAGAACTATATCCGGGAGATTGAAGAGCTGAGGTGAGCTGAGCAGAGAGGTTGATGAGTCCCCTGGGTCAGTGGGTGTCATGGTGGGGTCTGAGCTGACAGCTCCGTGCCTCCAGCATCACTGGGGTGAGTCCGTCTCCTGATGGAGTAGCAGCTGGCTACACTGCTGCTACGATGGGGCTGTAGGAGTCCCAGCCTTGGTGCCGGGCAGTGCTTTGGCCATTGTCATCCTTTGTGTGACCATGATGGAGGTGGAGATCCTGGCAGGAGTGCCTGATGTCCCCCAAGGCCTGCTGGCCTTCCAGAGCTGGGTCCATCCCAGTGTCTTGCATGATCCTGGGACCCTGTCATGCAGCATCCTGACCTTCTGACCCAACATGAATGGGAGTGGCTTTGTGGTGACTGTCCCTGGCTCACACTATCCCAAAACCAGGCAAGATACCCTCCCATGGGGACAGTAGGATGTCCCCTCTTTGACCACATCCTGTCTCCACTCTCTAGGACGAAGCTCCTGGAGAGCGAGTCCATGAATGAGTCTCTGCGTCGCAGCCTCTCGCGTGCTACTGCCCGCCCCCCCTACTCCCTGGGCTTGTCCCCAGCATCTGGCTTGGCTGGGCTCTGCAGTCCCGCTGCTCCCGTGGAGACAGAGGCCTCTGATGTCCTCCAGCGGGCCAAGCAGGACCTGGAGCGCCTGAAAAAGAAAGAGAGGAGGCAGCAGAGAAAAAGGTGAAGGCTGCTGCTGTGCGATGCTGGGAAGGGGAAGGCTGCTCATCAGTCTCTGGCGGGGGCAGGTGTCCTGCTTCTCCATCTGTCCTAAAGCCAGAGCACCAGGACAGAGCCCAGATGCCTGGTTCCCTTCCCAGTGCTGCCTTGTGTTTGGTCTCCTTTCACCCACCACATGGTCCCAAAGGGGCCAAAAGCAGAAGATGAGGGGTGCAGGACCCATCCCCGGGCTGCCTCACACTGGGACTCACCAGCACCCCTCTGCTCTCCCCCAGCCTGGAGAAGGAAGCGTTTAAGAAGCGCCAGAAACTGCAGCAGGACAATGAGGAGGAGACGGATGAGAATGAGGTAGAAGAGGTGAGCAGGGCTCATACTTACACCGAGGCAGGTGTTTGGGTGTGGAGCATTGTCACTGCCCCATGCGGGAGAGAAACCAAGCCCAGCCTGGCCCTGCAAGCAAGCTGGAGGGGTCGTGGAGCTGAGGACTCCATGCTGGAGTCATGGGGAGCTGTGTGCTTTTCAGCCAGCCCTGCTGTGGCGTGAGGAGCCCACATCTCTTTGGGCTTGGTTTCAATAACCATAGGTGAAGGGGAGTTGGGGCACATAGCTGCTCCTCTCAACACTGGGGGTCTAGAAACGGTGCTGCAGCTCCTGGACGTCCTGTGTGGGAGGACGAGTCCCATTGTGGAGGCTGCAGCCCATTGCTGTGGGGTGAACTCGGGTTTGGAGGAAGGAAGAGCTGCAGAGAGAAGGACAAGGCCATGCTGCAAGCTGAGGTTAGGCTCTCATCTCTTAGGAGGAGGAGGAGGAACAGGATGAGAGTGGTTGTGAGGAAGAGGATGGACGTGAGGATGAAGATGAGGACTCAGGCAGCGAAGAGAGCCTGGTGGACTCAGACTCGGATGCAGAGGAGAAGGGTAAAGTGCAGAGCCACACGTGCAGCCCAGGGTACGGGGTGCATTTGCCAGTGTCTGCTGGCACTGAGCTCTGGTCCTGGGAACGGAGAGTCTGCTGGGACACCCCAGCCACGTCTCCTCTGGGGGGCTTGGAAAAGCACCAGGGTTGCTGCAGAGAATCTCCCAACACTCTTTGCGGTGCAGCCGCTCCCCCGTGGTGGGGGTCCCCGTCAGCTCCCTCTGCGCTCTCCTTGTGCTGGGGCTCAGTGGGGTCATGGGAGCGCTGCTTCCCCAGCCCTCCCAGCCTGACAGCAACCCCCCGGCCTCCAGCTGTGAATTTCCAGGCCGACCTGGCGGATCTGACTTGTGAGATAGAGATCAAGCAGAAGCTGATTGATGAGCTGGAGAACAGTCAGCGGCGCCTGCAGACCCTCAAGCACCAGTATGAGGAGAAACTGATCCTGCTGCAGAACAAGATTCGGGACACGCAGCTGGAGCGGGACCGGGTCCTGCAGAACCTCAGTGAGAACTGCCTTGCCCATGGGATCCCATTCCCGCAGCTTTGGGCCCCAGTCCCTGCTCCTGCCCAGCTGCCTCAGAACCAAAGCATCCACCCCCTGCACGTAACGCTGTCTCTGGTAGGGCTTTCCCACCCCTCTGCCTCTGCTTGAGCCCCTGGGACCCCCAAGACCCTGCTGGTCTTGTTGTGGGAGCAGGACTAGTCAGCTGGAGAGGTGACTGGAAAGGATGGCGAGTTAAAGGCTCTTCTAACCTTGAACACTACATGAGATTTGGGAACACTTGGGGAAACTGAGGTGCTGAGGGGCCCATGAAGACCCCAAAGACCTAGTGGTGTAGCTGATCTCTAGGCTCAGCAGGTCAGGGTTACCCATGCACACGGCTGCAGGTCTAGGTCTGTAGCCCCTCGCAGCCCAGCAACTGCTGTAACCTACTGTCCCCACCCATTGCCTCCAGACAGACCCCAGCCTGTGATGGGGCCAGAGCAGAGGGGTGAGGGAGGGGTCTGGTGGGATGGGGAGGGAGCAGTGCCTGGTCCCTCTAGGCAGGGTGTGTAGGTGCAGGAGGAGCTCAGGGTGTGTGGCCATCGAAAACCCTCTTCTCACTCCCTCAGGCACCATGGAGTGCTACACGGAGGAGAAAGCCAACAAGATCAAAGCAGACTATGAGAAGCGGCTGAAGGAGATGAACCGGGACCTGCAGAAGCTCCAGGCAGCCCAGAAGGAGCATGCTCGCCTGCTCAAGAACCAGTCTCGCTACGAGCGGGAGCTTAGGAAGCTGCAGGCAGAGGTGGCTGAGATGAAGAAGGCCAAGGTATGTGGACATGCCAGGGCAGGACGGGCATCCTCTGGTCAAGTCTGTTTCCTTGCATAGGATGTTTTCCATGCTAGGTGGCAAGTGCAGGACGTCTGTCTGTCTGTCAGTCTGGTGGGTGGGTGCCCTGGGCCGGGCAGGTGCCCACACCAACACATGGCATCCTCCTGTCCCAGGTTGCGCTGATGAAGCAGATGCGGGAGGAGCAGCAGCGGAGGCGGCTGGTGGAGACAAAGAGGAACCGGGAGATCGCGCAGCTCAGGAAGGAGCAGCGCCGGCAGGAGGTGAGAGTGCAGCCCACCCGGGCGTCCTTCTGGGGATGGACGTTTGTCCTGCTCTGGCACTCAGAGGTGCCCATGAATACCAGTCAGTGAAGCTCGGGGCCTTGCTGCAGCCATGGCCTCACCAGGAGGCGTGCAGCCCCAGTGCTGCACTCCTGGCCAGGTGGCTCCCAGGGGCTTCCTGCAGCTCCTGGGGTGGTTGTGGGAGATACTCTGAGCTGTTGCCATGCTTGAGGGACAAGGTGCAATCAGGGCCAGCCTCAGGGCTGGAAACGTGCTCCCTATTAACATCGGGAGTGAGACTGCTCTCGCCAACGTAACTGCCCCAGGCTTTGGTGGTGGGAGCCTTAGGGCTGTGACCACTGCTGGGGTGGCTGGGCAGGACCTCAGGGGCCTTCTCTTTCTTACGCAGTTTCAGATCCGGGCTCTGGAGTCTCAGAAGCGGCAGCAGGAAATAGTGCTTCGAAGGAAAACCCAGGAGGTGAGGTGGGGGTTGCTTCCATGTAGCCCCTATGTGGGTCCTGACCCCAGCACTTGCCTTAGAGACCCCTGTCAGTCCGAGCTGACAGTGCCAGCTCTGGGGGTGGGTTTCCCAAAAGGACAGGAAGAGTTTTATGGCTCAGTAACCAGGTGGGAGTGGGTTGCAGGCAGCAGAGGACTTGCCCATCTCCTAGGGAAGCTGAGCCCAGTGTCAAGGAATGTGCTGTGAGGGGAGAGGGGGGGAACCCATGAGGCACAAATGGCCCGCGGGGACCTGGGGTGATGGCAACATGTTTGGGCTGGGGACACCTGTCTGACACCCACTCCTCCCCACCTCCTCTGGGCAGGTCTCAGCACTGCGCCGTCTCGCCAAGCCCATGTCAGACCGGGTGGCAGGCAGGACGAGCCAGAAGCCAGCCATGCTGGACTCAGGCGCCGAGGTCTCAGCCAGCACCACCTCCTCCGAGCCCGAGTCTGGCGCTCGCTCTGTCTCCAGCATTGTGCGCCAGTGGAACAGGAAAATCAACAACTTCCTGGGAGACCCCTCATCCCCTGTGAATGGAGCTCGGCCGGCCAGGTCAGGGCAGGGCTGTGGGATGGGTGCTGATCAGGCACGCCAGGACTCCTGTGTCTGGCTTTGGGCTAGTGGTGGAGGCTGAAGTTCAGCTTCTTGTTTTGTGTTTGGCACATGTTAAACTCTCTTTGCTAAGGAGTGATGGAAAAGTTGGGCAATCCAGAAATGATGCCAATGCCTCCTCTGCTCCTGGCCAGCCAGAGCCCAGGCATCCTTCTGGAGCAAGCACAGCTTTCCAGGAAGGGTGTAGCCAGTCACCCATGTGCCTCTTCTCCCATCCTGCTGTAGGAAGAAGTTCCCCAAGAAAGGGACAAGCCAGACCTTCAGCAAAGCCGCCCGCCTCAAGTGGCAGTCACTGGAAAGGCGCATCTTTGACATCGTCATGCAGAGGATGACCATAGTTAACCTGGAGGCTGACATGGAGCGGCTCATGAAGGTCAGCGTGGTGCTGGGGACAGAGGGCTGGCTGGTGGGTGCGGGGTGGGGGGCAGCTGTGCTGACAGTGCCCTTTGCCCCCAGAAACGAGAGGAGCTGGCACTGCTGCAGGAAGCATTGCTGAGCAAGAGGGCGAAGCTGCAGGCAGAGAGCCCCAAGGAACAGAAGGTGCTGCAGGAGCTGAACGAGGAGATCGAGGTGCTGGGGGCCAACATTGACTACATCAACGACAGCATTTCCGACTGCCAGGCCACCATCATGCAGATTGAGGAGACCAAGGTGGGTGGCCGGACTGGGCCCAGCTGGCAGGGAGAGGGCAGGAGCATCTCAAGTGTCCTTGAGCACAGCCAGACTGGGCGTCGTGGAGCCCTTCTCAGAGCCATGTCCCATGCGGTGGGGTTGCATCCACACTGTCATAGAATCAGAGAATGGTTTGGGTTGGAAGGGACCTCAAAGATCATCTGGTTCCAACCCCCCTGCCATGGGCAGGGACACCTCCCACTAGACCAGGTTGCTCAAGGCCTCCTCCAACCTGGCCTTGAACGCTTCCAGGGATGAAACATACACAACCACCCTGGGCAACCTGTGCCAGTGTCTCACCACCCTCAGAGTGAAGAATTTCCTCCTAATTTCCAATCTAAATCTCCCCTCTTTCAGTGTGAACCCATCACCCCTTGTCCTTTCACTACAAGCCCTTGTAAAAAGTCCCTCCCCAGCTTTCTTGTAGGCCCCCTGCAGATACTTGAAGGCTGCAATGAGCTCTCCCCGGAGCCTTCTCTTCTCCAGGCTGAACAACCCCAACTCTCTCAGCCTGTCTTTGTAGGCAAGGTATTTCAGCCCTCGGATCATCTCTGTAGCCCTTCTCTGGACCCTCTCCAACAGGTCCATGTCCTTGTGCTGGGGGCTTCAGAGCTGGACACAGTAATTCCAGGTGGGGTCTCACAAGAACAGAGTAGAGAATCACCTCCCTCGACCTGCTGCCCACACTTTTAATCCTCTTCCAAGACACGGTTGGTTTGTGGGCTGCACTGGCACATTGCTGGTTCACGTTGAGCTTTTTATCAACCAGCACTCCCCAGTCACTCCTCATTAGGTGGTTAACCTGGGAGGGGAGCACTGCCAGGTCCTTGCACGCCCATGGCCAGGCTGCTGGTGCCCTGTGCCCCACCACCCTGGGATTACAGGGAAGCTGCAGTCCCTGTCCTGATGGTTACTTGTCCCCATGGGGTTTTCACGTGCTGGAAATATCCTGGGAGGAACTGGCTTGTCCCAGCAGAAGCTGCAGGTTTTGTGTCCAGTTTTGGCACTGGGCACACCAGACATGCTGCAGCTCCTGGCTCCCCTCTAGTGGCTGCAGCCCGGGCTGGGGGCTCTGCGCTGTCCCTGCTTGTCACCAGCTGTCACCTGGATTGGTGGAGGAGTCTGTTCATTTACACCAGCCCTTGGGTTTTATGTGACCTGTGTGAGGGTGCGGCTGGTGTCTGCAGATTAGTGTCTAAATAAGTGTTGGCACCAAGATTTCTGCAGCAACACAGAAGCCCTTCAGGTTGCATTGGCCGCCTCTGTGGCCACATCTCCCCAGTAGCCTAGCCGCTTGGGCAGACTGAGGAGACCCAGTGTAGGGAGTGGACAGTGTTGGCAGGGCGGTGGAGGTGCTGTGCTGGCCACAGAGCCCCTTCTGCCCATCCCACGCCCTGCAGCAAAGCTCCCCCGCTGCGTGCAACACCTATCCCTTCATGTTGCAGGAGGAACTGGACTCCACGGACACCTCGGTGGTGATCAGCTCCTGCTCCCTGGCTGAAGCCCGGCTCCTGCTGGACAACTTCCTGAAGGCCTCCATCGACAAGGTGCGCGGCTAATTCGGGACCTGGATCCACCATGGCATTTCTTACGGCTCGCCAGGGTGCCAGGGTAGGCACCTGGTGGTGGGGACCTGAGGCACCCACCTGAGGCCTGGCATGGCCATCCTTCCCCAGGGGCTGCAGGTCGCGCAGAAGGAGGCCCAGATCCGGCTGCTGGAGGGGCGCCTGCGGCAGACGGACATGACCGGCTCTTCACAGAACCACGCCATCCTGGACGCCCTGCGGGAGAAGGCCGAGTCACACCCCGAGCTTCAGGCCCTGATCCACAACGTCCAGCAAGGTGGGACCCAGGGCTGGTGCATCCTTGGCCAGACATTGTGCCTGTGGGGCAAGATGTCCACCTGTGCCGGCACCCCAACAAGCACCTGGAGGTGCCATGGCTGGGACCAGTGTGTCCAGGGCTATCCTGAGGATGATACCAGGTGGGGACGTGTGCTCCGTCCACCACACAACAGGGACAAAGACTGGGTCCCCCTCGCCAACCACATGGGCTGTTCCCTCCACTGCATGGTTCAGACAGGGCTTGACACCATGGGGTCCCCTCTACACTGCTGACGTGTTGTCTCCCTCCTGCACAGAGAACGGCTACACCAGCACGGACGAGGAGGTCTCAGAGTTCAGCCTGGCTTCAGATGGGAGGTGAGCACCCAGCCTGGCCCTGCCTGAGCAGGTGGTGGCTGGGGAGGCCAAGGGTAGGGTAGGATGTCTGGTGGGACCTCACAGATGGACATGGATGAGCAAAGCTCCACCTAATCTTTCCTGTGGTGCCCAGCCCTTGGGGACAGGAGCACAGATGTCTCTTAGACATCAGCAGGGGGTGAAGACTAGGTCATCCTGTGGAGAAGGAGTGATGGGGAGCAGGGGGTGACCCAAGGAGTCTGGTGGGCCAGTGGCAACAGGCTCTCTGAAAGAAATTTGGCACTGAAGATCTGTCTCTGCTCTCTTCTGCCTGCAGCATCTCCCAGTCTTTCACTATGAAAGGCTCAGCAAGCCAGGATGACTTCAAGTTCAAGGTTAGTTGGCCTTTCTGTGTGATCCCATCACAGGGAGTGGGAGGAGGGGTGGAGGGACGTGGACGTGTTGTTCAGAGATGCTTCAGGCCTCTGCTCTGTAGCGTGACCCTTGGAGATCCAGGCTTTCTGTAAGGAAGTATGGCTGGTCTCTGGGTGGGGTCAGCTCTAGACAAGGGGAAACCAAGGCCTCCTGCTACTATGGTCCTCTGAAGCACTAGAGACTTGGGAAAAATCATAGAATCATAAAGGTTGGAAAAGACTTCTAAGATCAAATCCAACCATCAACCCAACACTATCATGACCACTAGACCACGACCTGAAGTGCCACATCCACCACATCAGCCAATACCCTCCAGGCTTGAGTGGGCACCAAGGAGGTCCCTGTGCAGTGCTGCATCTAGTGTGGGCAAAGGTGGAGGAAAGCGCCCATTGTTCTGCACAAGCTGTCACATTTGCCTGGCGTATGGAGAGCTGGAAGTGTGAGTGGGCATCTCAGCACGGTGCAGAGGGATCTCAGCCTTCTGTGGCCAGAGAGCATGAGTTCTTCCACCACACAGCTCTCTGGCAGCTCCTGCTGTCCTCCCCTGTGCTGCCTGTGCCTGAGCCCTCTGCCCTGGTCTAGGGAGAACCCAAGCTCTCGGGGCAGATGAAGGCAGTGTCGGCTGAGTGTCTAGGACCCACGCTGGACATCTCCACCAAGAACATCACCAAGTCCTTGGCATCCCTCATGGAGATCAAGGAGGATGGGATCAGCTTCTCCATCCGAGACCCCTATTACAAGGAGAAGGTGTCGCGCACCATCAGCTTGCCCACTCGAGGAAGCACCTTGTGAGCATGGGGTGATGGATGTCTGGGCACTGGGAGGTTCATGGAAGCATGGGCCAGCAGGTGGGGAGCTGTGTCCTTGCTGTGGAGCTGCAGAGTGGTGAGGGTGAGCCCAATCCTGCGTCTATCCAAGCTTGTCTGCAGAAAGCAGTGCTGGATTTCTCCACCTTGACTTGGAGAGTGTCTAGGAGCATAGGAGCATGTTAGTGTCCTCTGCAGATGGAGAGAAGGGTACTCAAGGAGGAGGAGGACGTGCGAGGGTCCTCAACTCACAGCTCTGGGTTATCAGCCTTCTTGAAGGCTTATTGGGTTGCCAAAAGCCTCCATATTCATGGGATTACACAAGGCATCCTCTGAACTTGTGGTTGTGGCTCCAGGGCAGCCCATCTTCTCCACTTGCTCTGCTGGGGAAGGACATGTGTGTTCAGCAGGGAGGGATCCCAGCAGGGGGGCCAGATACTCACTGTACTCTCTCTCACTTGCTTTAGTCCTCGGCAATCTCGTGGCTCAGACACTTCACCTCTGACAAGGAGGAAATCCTATGACCGTGGGCAACCTGCCAGGTAAGCTTGGGAGCTGGAGAAAGGGCAACATGGGTAGAGAGGGGCTGGGTGGACCAGACAAGTGGGGAGAGATGCTGGCTGGACCAGCCAGCTCTTGCTGGGCCCTGGTGTGCCAGGCGGCTGCCAGAGGAGCAGTTCCCAAGTCATGTGTCCCTCTAATCCTTCCTGGCTCAGGCCTCCAGATGTTGGCTTCACACCTCCCTCATCCCCACCCACCCGTCCACGCAACGACCGCAATGTCTTCTCTCGTCTCACAAGCAACCAGAGCCAGGGCTCTGCCTTGGATAAGTAAGTCCTGGTGGGGCGGGAGGGTCTGAGTGAGGGACACTCAAACCAGGATAGCAAACGGCACCTACCAGGTCCTGCGGTGGGTGTAGGAGCACAGGAGCTGGGTCAGCTCTGGCCTGCCTTCTGCCACCATTTTCACTCCCTGCTCCTCTCTGTGAGGGAGCAGATGCTCTGCAAGGGCCATGCTGGACCTTTGCCCTATCCTGCCTGCCTTGTGTCCCCTCTGAGCTGGCCACTTGCAGGAGCTCGCAGTCCTGGCCTCTGGCTGAGCCCTGCTTGGAGACAGGGCAGTGCCAGACTTGGACCACTGGAAAAGACTCTGGGCTTGCAGGAAGCTGATGGACTGGCACCAACCCACAAATGCTTCTCCGGCCTCCCCCTGCACAGTTTGGGGAGCTGTCCTCTCCTCGGAGCTCTGCCAGCAGCGCTGATGTTCCCTGATGGAGACCTGCTGTTTGATCCTCACACGCCCTCCTGCTCCTCTGCCCTCTCCCTGATTCTCCACATGTGCTTCTCTTCCTCCCCTCCTCCTCTGTCCTACACTGGCTTGGATGCAATAACAATCCTCCATCTCTGACTCCTCTGCTGCCTCTTCTAGTCTGGGGTTTCTTTCCCATAATCCTGCTAATTTTCTGCCCCTAGGTCTGATGACAGCGATTCCTCTGTCTCGGAGGTGCTGAGGTATAGACAACTTTCTATTATTACCCCTTCTTCCTCTCCTCCTCCTTCTCTCTGTCTCACGAGTCTCCTCTCCTTGTCCCTGCATGCTCTACCTGCACCTTGCTACTCTCCCCCATCTCCAAGCTTGTGTGATGTCCCCTCTTGGCATGCCACCTCTGCTGTGTGTTGCTGTCCCCTCGGTTGCGAGTTCAAACCATTCCTGCTCTGATTAGCCCTTGGAAACATGGCGCTGGGCTCACCTATGGGCACTGGCTGGTTTGGGGTGGCAGCATGTTCTCCTCCATCTCTGACGGGTTCTTGTCAGCATGACACCACCATGTCCCATCCCGTTCCCCAGCTCTCTAACAGGATGCTGTGGTGCTGGCAACGGGGGCAATCAACCCTGGGCACTCTCAGCGTGTCTTGCAAGCACCTTCCAGACAAATATCTCCAGGTGTTCCCCACACCTGATTGTGCTTCCCTAGTGCTGGGTTCTGGGTGGGTAGATCTCTTTCCCAAAGAAAACAAGTCCAGTTGTGGTTCCGAGCTCAGTCTTGGCGTTAAGCCCTTGTCCCACTCCTGCCTATGGAGGTTTCCCAGCATGAGGGCCACCTTTCCCCCATTCTTTAGGGACATCAGCTCTCCAGCACCTGGGCATCCCATCACATTGCCCATGCCCAGTTGCTGGGGAAGTGGCACCAAACAAATCTGTGCTGCGTCACCTTGGGCACTGTGCTGTCAGGCAGGAAGGCAAAGTCCATCGATAACATTTTCCCTCGGGGAGCCAGGATTTCCATGTAGGTTCCGGGTCACCTCGAGACTGGTACAGACACTAGAGGTCAGGGGAGGGCTGTCTGACTTGCAAGTGCAGCTGCTAGCTGAGAAAGGAAGATCGCATGCATGTGATTTCCAAACCCAAACTAATGAGCCTATGTTTGTCTTCATGACTAATGCAGACTTCGTGTGGTCTTGGCTCTGCCCTTCTCCAGCCACGTGCCTCAGTTTCCCTGTGTATGAGAAAAGACTGGCATGACCCAGGGCCCCGTGGTGGTGGCAAGGCTGTGCTCTGGGACACCAGCTGGTGATGACCATGCACACTAAGGTCTGGAAGGGTAGGGCTGTTGGTCCTCTGCACCCTGAGCACTGCTGCAGTCGAGGGGCTTGGCAGATGATGTGTCCAGAGGGACGGGCAGCAGGTGTCCCTTGGATGCAAGTTAGGAAGGGATAAGTCCTGTACTGCCCAGAGGCAGTGATGGGTGCAGGGCTTCCACAGCCATTGCAGTAGGGATGCTGGCTGCAAATGCCAGCGTTGTCCTTTGTCACCCTTGTGGTCTTAGGCAAAGGAGCAGGACCTTGTCTCCAAGTGTCACCAGCCGCAGACAGAGAGGCTCCAAGGAACGGGGCTGCTGAACATTGGTACCCTGAAACATTTATCCCAGCAGAGCTCCAGGCTGGAAAAGGTGCAGTTGGTCCCAAACTGACCTGAGGACCAATGAGCTGAGTCTGCTGGCTCCTTGGGTGTGTGCTGGCCAGGTGTGAGAGGTTCAGCAGGAAGGCAGAGGCCAGTGGGAAGACCCCCTTTTTTCCCAGTCAATATTGCTGGGGCAGAGGCAGTGGACAGGGGCTGCTCCTGGGGAGATTTACAGGGTTTCCACAAAGACCTTTGCTGGGCTCTGATGGAGGGGCCCATCACACTGCCAGGGGGTAGAAGATGCTTAGGGTGAGACAGCTCTTGCTCTCCCACGGCCCTAGGACTGTAGCACGGTGCCTTCCAGCACACACCGCACCAAACTTGTTCTTTCTTTCCCATGCAAGGGGCATCATTAACCCGGTGGGTGGCACCAAGAATGCCCGGACAGCCCCGCTGCAGTGTGTCTCCGTGGCAGAAGGACACACCAAGCCTGTGCTCTGCCTGGATGCTACCGATGAGCTGCTTTTCACTGGCTCCAAAGGTGTGTGGTGGACAGAGAGGACATGGGGGTTGCTGGCCTGCAGACACTATGGGAGCAGGTTGGCACAGGGGAAAACATGAAGTGCTGGGCACCATGGGGATGGTTTCTCCTGGGTCTCCTTCCTGTCCTCAGTGTTGGGCCTTGCCCTGCACTGCCCCGCTGCTGGAGCTGGCTCCTTTCCTCTGGCTCCGTGGGTGGGGGGGAGGCAATGCTCAGAAGGGGTATTGCCCCCAAGCCGCCATGCCCTCAGAGGGACACCCCACCAGCCTGACACTCTTGGGCACATTCTTCCTCCCACAGACCGGAGCTGCAAAATGTGGAACCTGGTGACAGGCCAAGAAATCGCTTCCCTCAAGGGTCACCCAAACAACGTGGTTTCCATCAAGTACTGCAGCCACACGGGGCTAGTGTTCACTGTGTCCACATCGTACATCAAAGTGTGGGACATCCGGGACTCGGCCCGGTGCATCCGCACCCTCACGTACGTGGCAGGCAGGAGCAGCTGTGGGGGACCCTTGGGCATCTCTGGCTTTGAGGAAGCCAGTCCTGGGATCTACTAGGGCTGAGGACAGGGCCAGGTACCAGCTGTATTAGTGCCAGTTTGCAGTGCTGCATCCTTAGGGAACAGGGAGGTTGGGAGAGAACTTGGGGTGAGAGGACCCATGGGGACCTTCTGCAGTGAAGGCTCAGGGTAAAGAGCTTTGAAGAGATTTGCAGCTTCTTCTAAGGGTGGCCAAGAGAGCCAGAAGCTCTGTAGAGGAGGCACAGCCCCTAACAGCATCATGGCTGAACAAATCACAGGCTCTCCCGTGTGAAATTAAGATCTCTATGAGGAGTTTGAGGACAAGAAAGGAGCGTGGGACAGGCTGTAGCTGTGGTCTGCCAGCCTGGAGCAGGGCTCAAATGTTAGGAGAGAGTGGCAGGCCAGGATTACTAGCTTGCGCCAGCATAGAGCTCCTTTCCCCATCCAACCTCAGCTCGTCTACCTTGGCCTGAAGGTACTTCTGACATTCAAGGTCAGGCTTGATGGGGCTCTGAGCAACCTGACCTAGTTAGAGATGTCCCTGCTTATTGTAGGCCGGTTGGACTAGGTGGCCTTTAGAGGTCCCTTCCAACCCAATACATTCTATGATTCTATGATCTCTCATCCTTCCCCCTTGAACTCTGTCCTCCTTAGATCTTCTGGACAGGTGATCTCTGGGGATGCATGTGCTGGAACCACCACCCGCACCGTCACCAGTGTGCAGGGGGAGCACCAGATCAACCAGATTGCTCTCAACCCCACTGGCACCATACTTTACGCTGCCACTGGTAACTCTGTCCGCATCTGGGAGCTGAGCAGGTGAGGGGGTGGTACTGGGGTGGGCAAGACAGCTTGTAGATGCCCAGTGGACATTGTCTGCTCAGAGGGGCCTGAGCCCCTCCCAGGGAAAGTGAAAGCCATTTAGCAATGGAAGTTGCTTGGAATAAGGACTTTCAGGACCCTTTCCTATGGGACCCAAGGGGTGGTGAGCAGCAGTGGGGTGGGGGGTTTGTCTGTGAGATGGGCAGAGCTTAGGAGAAGGGGAAGACATATGGGATGAGCAGCAGTACCCCCTGGTTTTGCCCTTGCCCACCTCCCTGCCAGGTGGACACTGCACTGCTGACTCACTGCTGCAGCCTAGGCTCTGTAACCAGACGTTGACATGTCCCAAGGCTGCCTTCCTCCCTCGGCAGCACTGGGAAGAGGGGTGTCCCTGCTCACAGTCCCTCAAAGGGATCAACCTCTGCTAGTGGGCTCCAGGCCCATGGGGGTCTCTGCCTGGGAGAGCCCCTTGGAGGAGCTTTGGCCCTTGGGAAGGGGTTGGCTGACCCATGACTGGCCCATGGCTGACCCATGCTGTTGAACTCAGGTTGCAGCCCATTGGGAAGCTGACTGGCCACATCGGGCCTGTGATGTGTCTCACGGTAAACCAGACAGCGAGCAACCACGACCTGGTGGTCACAGGCTCCAAAGATCACTACGTCAAGGTACTCTTCTCATTTTAGAGCAGAGCTCCGTGTCCCACAGAGAAGCCCAAATGTCGGCAACCCCTAAGGTCTCTTCTCTCACCCTGAAATCTGAGCCCAGACTCTGTTTCCACCTCTGCCTGTGAGGATGTTGTGTATCTCCTCACCCCAAATCTTGCTTTTCACTTGGTCCACAATACAAATGCACTTTTCGAGATAGGTTTGCATTTGTCTCATAGCTCAGACTGGTACTTTCATCTTATGGCTGACCCAGGTTAGCAGCTCTCTCTGTTCTGCTCAGTTCTCCTCGCCAGTACAGGTGCTTGGTGCCTGCTTGTTCACAGCTCCAGCACAGCAAGAGCTTGCTCCTCCCTTTTTGTTGTTGCTGGTTTTCAGCAGGTTGAATTGGACCTGGCACCAGGGGAGCAAAGAGGGATGGGGAGATGAGGAGGGAGGCAGGACTCTACTCTTCTGACAGCTGCAAGCTCTTAGCTTGGCTCATGGAGGTGTCTGAAAATTCACCATGAGTAAAATGCAGCAGAATGGAGGCTGTCTCTGGTGGCAGACCTCCTCAGTGCTGGCAGGACCTCTAGAGAAGCCTCAGCCCCAGAAAAGCCTCCACTGGCCAATGCCCACTCCCTTTTCCAGCATCACTCTGGGTGCCCTTAGACGAGAAAACAGAGGCTGATGGCCGTATTCCCCAAGAGAGGGTCAGCTCTGCTTCCAGTGCCATCTGGGGTCTTTCACCCACTGTTTTTCCCCCAGGTGTTTGAGATTGCTGAGGGCATGGTGGGCAATATTGGCCCCACTCACAACTTTGAGCCCCCTCACTACGATGGCATCGAGTGCCTGGCCATTCAGGGAGACATCCTCTTCAGCGGCTCCAGGGACAACGGCATAAAGAAGTGGGATCTGGAGCAGCAGGAACTTATCCAGGTCAGGAGGGGAACATGCAGGACGGGTCCTTGGGGGAATGTGAGGCATAGGACTGTTGCTGCTAGGGGACCTTTGTTGAGGAACCTGGTTCCAGTGTCCTGCACTGAACTAACCAAGGAGAGCGCTCCCATTCTTGGGAGTCTGGCAGAGCCCGTGTGTGCTGGCTCTGCACTCCCATGGCTTTGTGCTGCAGGGCACTCAGGATTGCCAGCTGCCCCTGGCACACAGGCTGCAGCATCGACTGCAGTGCTGGGTGTTGCGTTCCTCTCTGAAGACAGGATTATTGTCTCCTAGCCAGGGATCAAACCAAGCCTCAACTTCTGAATCCATCCCTTTAGCCTCATAACTTTACATCACTAGACCCACATTCTCTGTCAGCCCCAGGGTGACAGTGAGGATCTGAGCCCCTCAGACTGGGTGCATGAGGCTGCTGGTGATGCTGCAGATAAGACTGGTCGTGACCTCTGCTCTGTGCCCGTACCTACAGCAAATCCCCAACGCCCACAAAGACTGGGTCTGTGCCCTGGCCTTCATCCCTGGCCGCCCCATGGTGCTGAGCGCTTGCCGAGGAGGCA
The DNA here is from genome assembly GCA_013400335.1 of Eurystomus gularis. Classification (NCBI taxonomy): domain Eukaryota; kingdom Metazoa; phylum Chordata; class Aves; order Coraciiformes; family Coraciidae; genus Eurystomus; species Eurystomus gularis. Next base: position 262,060 of record VZZY01004020.1, on the reverse strand, counting down.
TGATCAAAGTCTGGAACGTGGACACCTTCACCCCGGTTGGGGAGATCAAAGGGCATGACAGCCCCATCAACGCCATCTGTGCCAACTCAAAGCACATCTTCACTGCCTCCAGGTGAGCCCCAGGCTTTCTGCTCCCCAGAGCGCCTGGGAGGTGGGAGACCCCTGGCTTGAGCTGTCCTCCCTGGGCCTGGGTGGGTTTGTGCTGAGAGGACAGGGAGCAGGGAGGGAAGGAAGGGAGGAGTCTCGCAGCTTTCTAGTCCCTCTGCTCCTCCATCTCATCTTGCCCACCTTCGCCTGCCCTGTGATATGGCCTGCCCACCGCAGTGCCACCAGCTGTGCCCCAGCTGTGCCCTGCCCACGCTGTGGCGCTGCCCTGGGGCTACCCCCGCGCAGGGACCCTCTGCCCCGGGGCTGGGCACCCTCTGCTGCTCTCGGGGAGCTCTTTGGCAGCAAGACTCTGATACCCTCTTTTCGACCATGTCCCTTTTCTCCCTTCCTTTTTCTCTGTCTCTCTCTGTCTTTCCTCCTCCCCACCTCCCATCTGTGCCACAGTGACTGCCGGGTAAAGTTATGGAATTACGTGCCTGGGCTCACCCCTTGCCTTCCACGACGCGTCCTTGCCATAAAGGGCCGTGCTACTAGTCTGCCTTGACCCTCCTGCTCTCTCTGACTTTCTTGCTCATGCACTCTTCCTCTGGCTTTTCTTTCCTCTGCTGTCTCTCCGTCTCTTACTCCCTCTGTCTTTCTCTCTGTCGCTTGCTTCTCCTCTCTCTCTCTTTTTCTGTCTTTCTCTCTGGTCTGAGCTGCTTCTTCACGGTATGAAACTATTTTGCGTTTTTCCCCACTTGGTAAACCCTTGCTAGAAGTGACTTGTCTCTTTGTCCCATCCATGCTCCCGTGTTGTTTTGGTTTGCTTTTAACGTGCCGAGTGCCCACATCTACTGCAGTGGCTCGGTAGAAGCTCTGACCTGCCCGCACCCTTGCATGGATGGTGGGGTGGGACTCAGCGGCCACCCCCAATGCAGCCCATGCCCCGGGGAGACCAAGCGCAGCAGCTCCCTGCAGCGTCACCGCTTTGACCTCGTTAGAGCTCATTCGAGGGGTGCAAGAGTCCTGTTGTTGGGGTCAGCCCTGGAGGTCACCATTTCCCTTTGTCCCCAGCTGCTGCCAGTGGGGTGAGCTGGAGGCTGAGCCCCACCGGGCCTGCCTGCTCCCCAAAACGGACTGGGCAACCTCCTGCCAAGAGACAAGGGGCTGGAAGTCTTGTGGGCTGCATGCTGCCATGGGCTGGGGGTGGGGAGCGTTTGTCCTCTCTGTAGCGTGTCTGTGGAGCTCCTGCGGGAACCCCTGGGTCACACCATCCCTCTCACCTTTGTTCCTCAGCGACTTGACAGTGAAGCTGTGGAGTGGGAGGAGGTTACCCGTGGGATCAAACTAGGAACTGCAAAAAGACTGGAAGACATGACAGGAGGGTGAAGGTCGGGGTACCTCTCCCTTGCTATCAAGACCTGGTCATCTACAGGAGCTCAGCCCAGGGACAGGGATTTCTTTGTGCCTGACCCAATGGGTGGACGATGTCCTATCTAGTACTTTAACCACTGCCAGCTCCTGTGAGGAGGCAGCTCCGTGGGGCACCATCAGCTCTACCTTCCCTCCTGCTGAGGTTTCTCGATGGTTTCCCAGTGACAAGGAAATGTTTTGTCTGTCTTCTCACCCGCTCTGCTGTAATGCCTGCCAGGACTCCTGGGGCTTAGAGCTCCTTGTCTCCTTCTCAGAGACACCCAATTCCCTCTTGCCACCATGGACTCATGGACCGTGATGTGTTTCTTCCGTCCCTGTTGGCTCTGGGGCTGGTTCCTGCAGGAGTCTTTCTCCACTTCACGGCCACGAGGATATTTGGTGTTTGCTGGCCAGGACCACAACACAGAGGGGCTGCTTCTTTGGACATGTTACTTGTGGGACAGCCTCTCTGCTGTGGGGGTTCTGCAGAAGGATTTCCAGGTAGTCTCATCGTTCCACATCCTCCGTCTAACTATTGCCAGTGCTTGGAGGTGTGCTGAGTTCCTCTGCCATGTCCCAGCTCTGGAGGCATAGCAAGCCTGGGAAGATCTCTGTCAGGCAACTTCCCAACAAACCCACTGCAGTTCCTTTCGATGTTCTCCAAACCCCAGTCATAAACTCAGCTGACCCGTGACTCTTGGGCTCTTCCCCATGTGCCCACCCTGCTCTGCAGTGGGGAAAGGAAGGGCTGCTTAACCCTGCTCTTGACACTTTGGCCCTCAGCAGGGGTTTTGTGTTGGGTTCCTGCAGCACATTAACCTCCTTGAGAAGGAGAAACGAAGCAAGAGCAGAGATTTTAGGGCAAAGAAGCCAAGTCTGGATTTGTCACCCCCACCCCTGTGGCCTGTGTTGTTTCGCGGTCACTGGGAGCTAGAAGCTGTAAATCCTTCCCCCGGCCTCTGCTCTCAGCCCTCTACCTGGGAGGTGGCTAGCTCAGGGTTGACCCATTGGCCCCTGTGGATCTGGAAACCAGAGACCTCCCAGCAAGGCACGGAGCAGACGGAGGACAGGCCGGGCTGGAGTCAGCTGTGCCAGGAGAAGGATGAGGAAGGGGTTGCACACCCTAGTCTCATACAAGTCCCCTGATTCACTCCACACTTGAAGGACAATCCTGCAGTGGATGGCCTTACACAGTTTGATCTCCAGGAGTGTTTCCCCAAGGACACAGCTTCTTCATGCTTCTTCCTCACTCTTTCCTGTTCAGGGGGCTGGAAGGGCCCCTGGTCTTACACTGGAGCTTTCCTCCACCTCTCCTGTGGCCTGCTGGACCATCCCCTGATCCGTCCTGCCCTTGGCCACGCAGGGCTTCTCACAGTATGGCCGAGGAGACCCCTGGATTGCTGCTCTTGCCTCACATGCCCTCACTCCCGCTCTGTCACAAAGAAGCAGCATTTGAACTGAAATGTAAGGATTTCTTTGTGTGCCCCACCAGCACTGAACTGGGATTTCAGAAGCCAGGTGCTCCAGGACCTGCCCCATAAAGTACAGACCATTTTTCCTCTGCTTTCTCCAACCATGGGGACTCATGGACCAGCTCCAGATCATTTGCCACCAGCCCTTGTTAAAATCATTCCAGGTGGAGCATGGGAGTTGCTCTGCTTCCTGAAAGACAGGAGAATCTCTATTGATATGAGGGGGGAGGTTGCCTTTTGGGGTAGAGGGTTGCCTTGCCGTGGTAGAGTATGTGATGGCTTGTGTGGGTATGACCCTGCCCAAGACAGTGACCAGCTCCTTGTGACCACGGCTAAGCCCAGGACCGGCATCTTCATCTAGGCAAGGAGCTGGGCTGGGGGGCAAGCGGAAAATGCACTGTGGCCACCAGACATGGTGGGGCTGGAGGAGGTGTTACCCTCCAAGCCTGTCTTGGAGAGTTTCCCTGCTGGTTCCTCAGCCAGTTTAACCTTTGGTTGGCTGGAGGGGGTGTGTGTGTGTGTTTGTGTCTGGCTGTCGTACCATGCTCATCCTTGTCTGCACCAAGATCTGCCAATGCCTGACCTGAAACCTCTCGCTGCTCCCTGCTGAAGTCAGTGAAGGGACCTGCTCTTGGGTGGCTCAGGGTCAGACCTGCCTTGCTTTTTGCCACCAGTTTCTTCTGATGTGCAGGCTGCAGGTGCCTGCTTAATTTCCCAGGGCTGTGTGGCCAATTCTGGATGATGCTGAGCATCCAGCCTGCTGCAACATCCAGCAGCATGTTGAGGGGCCTTCAAGGCTTTTGCAGGCTGCAGGTGGAGGGAGCTGGGTGCTGCAGCACGGCGGCAAGTGTCCCGAGAGGGAGGTCTTTGAAGCAGGGGGTCACTGTCACCCCATAGCTCTGTGTGTGTACGTCTTAGCATCTCTGTGGGTTGGTATCTCCTGTGCAGGAGAGCATTTCTTGCATGTTGATCTGGTTTAGCTACCTCATGGTGCAAGCTGGGCGCTGTTGTCATTGGATTTTGTTTTGGGGATGGGGCGTTTGTGTTTTCAGGGTTTTTTTATTCTCTTAATTATTGTTATTGTTACAGTTTTGACACTTGAATTCATGCTAGAGACACGTGGCCTCACCCCCACCTCGCTGCATGTCTGAGCCACCCCTCGTGTCCCCCTTCTTGCCTCCTCCTGGGCAGCACAGCAGGACCAGCACCCCACTCTCCCCTGTGCTCCCGGCTCTCCCCTTGGCACCCCCGAGCTGAGCCGTGGCACTGGGGTTTTGCTCCTGTCGCCGGTGGGATGCTTGGGCGGAGGCTCAGCGTTGCTGCCATTAGTTGTTGGGTTGATTTGCCGCCTGGAAGTGCTCCCTCTTGTCCCTTTGAAGGATAGAAAGGGATCTCTGAGATGCTCAGCTCAGCCTGTGTTCCTGCCTCTGCTCTCACAGATATTCTTTGTGGATGCAATGAAGCCCTTCTTGTCTGGGGAATGTCCATGCAAAGCACGTTGCTGGAATGGGCTGGTCCTTGTCCCCGTTTTCCAGCGCCGCTGTGATTCAGGGCCAGGCTGGAGCAGCAGGGAACTGGTGCTCCAGGGCGGGGGTCTCGGTGAGAGAGGCTGATTCTCCTGTGTTGAGATTTGAATTTTCACCCCCGAAGCACAGTCGAATCTAGATCCTGTCCCAGGCACTGGACATAAAGCAGGGCAACCCTGGAGCCCCCAGATCACCCCCGACCGGGTCTGGGGAGCTGCCGCAGGGCTGTGCCCGCTCCCCTGGCACAGCGGGGCTTGGGAAGGGGCTCGCAGCTCCGAGCTGCACTGTCATTTTCAGGAGGCCAGGGTCCCTCAAACGCTAAAGCACAAGGTCCCAACATGCAAGTGGTGTAGCAATGGTCACCCCTTGGACTCTGGTGCTTCAGAGCTCAGAACAGGCCCGTGGGCTTGGGCAAGCAAGGTGGGGGTGGGGCTTGCAAGGAAGGTGAGGGCTTTTGCCTGCCAAAGGAGGCTGGTGAGCTGTTCCACCCTTTGGCACGGTGCTGGGGCACTCTCCTGGGGATCAGGACTTGCACTGCTGTCTAGATTAAGTCCCTCCTTGTGGTCTCTGAGCCCCTTTGCCAGCCCTTCCATTGCAGGCACAGTTTGGAGCTGCCTTCACACTGCGCACCTCATTTTGCTTCACCCTTGGGTGCCTTGGTTTGTGCCCAGGGTGTGATGATACCTGCAGTTCAGGGAGGTCCTTCCCTTCCTCAGATCGCTGGGTGATGCTTTTGCTCCTGGGCCCTGACTCTTGCACCTTGGGTCTCCTCCCTCCAGCACACAGCTCCCACTGAGGCTGCAGAGCTGGCCCAGAGCTGAGCTTTGCACAAAAAGGGTGGAGATGACTCAAAAAGCCCAAAAGCACTGGGCCTCCAAACCACTGTGAGCCCAGCCCAGGAGCCTGGACACCCACAGGTCTTTGGGCACAACAGGGCAGGCTGGCAGCGCAACCTCTTAGCCTGGCCAGCCCCAAGGAGCTGGAGCACCAGGGTCCTGTCCCCCCCAGGTATGTTGTTTCTCCCCAGCACCTCCAAGCACAGCTGCTTTGGGGTCTCTGATGCCTCTTGCCTTGGTGCTGCAGAACCAGTGCCTGCTTCCCAGGGTGCTCTCCCAGTGCCCCTGTCCCAGTCCTTCCCCTGTCCCATGCTGGATGGGGTCTGGGTATGTTCCCTGCAGAGCACAGGGCTGCCACTTGCTTTCCAGCAAGCTCCCTGGAGCTTTGCTCCATCGTGCAGGCTGCGACGCCTTCCCTGAGCCCCTTTGCCCTCCTGGGGAGGGAATGGGACCCCTGGCCCTGACCCCTCCTTGTGCTGCCTGGTGCTCCAGCTGTAACTGAGAGGGAGTCCAGCACAGCCCTGACCCCTCTGGACCTCACCTCCAGAAAAGCACAACCTCCTCCTTCCTGCTCCTGGGGGCTTGTCCCCTCACCCGTAACAGCTCTGCCCCTGGTACCTGCCAGCTGTCCCACATCCCCCTGGGACCACCCAGTACCCCCCAGTCCAGCCTGTGGCAGGGCTGGGGCAGCTGCAGCATCATGTCGCCTGCTCTGTCACCCTTCCCTCCGCACAAGTATCACCAATGGCAGGTGCCTTCTCTTGCTCGAAGCTGTTTTCTAGATACCAACTCTTGTGAAGGCTTTTTTTTCTCTGCTGGGTGGTGCAGCCCAGCCCACTGGTCTGGGTTTGGCAGAGGACAAGGTATGTACATATATTTTATACCTCGATGTGTTCCTGTAAATAGTGTAAGTTATTCTGGTCCCATGATGTACATGTTTTTTCAATGGCTGTGTTTGTTCCTTGCCTTTTTGTCTTCACAAATAAAATGTACTGAGATGATGTGACAGAACAAAGGTGGCTTTGAAGAGGGGAAGAGCATCACTGGGGACCGCCTGTCCCCTCCTGGTCACCTGGCAAAGGGGCTGGGAGAAAGGCTGAGTGGACTTACTGCTGCAGACCTTCCCTGTGCTGTGAGAGGGTGACCTGTGTCCTCACAAGCACTGAGTCCTCAGGCAGACGGGGCAGGTGGGATTGTACTGGGTCCTGCACCTGGGCAATTCCAGGCACAAATACAGGTTGGGCAAGGAATGGATTGAGAGCAGCCCTGAGAAGAAAAACTTGGGGGTGCTGGTTGATGAAAAGCTCAACATGAGCCAGCAATGTGCCAGTGCAGCCCAGAAACCAACCGTGTCCTGGGTGGCATCAAAAGAAGTGTGGCTAGTAGGTTAAGGTGGGGGATTCTGGCCCTCTGCTCTTGTGAGAACCCACCTGGAGCACTGCATCCAGCTCTGAAGCCCCCAGCACAAGGACATGGACCTGTTGGAGGGGGTCCAGAGAAGGGCTACAGAGATGATCCGAGGGCTGGAACAATCTCTCCTACAAAGACAGGCTGAGAGAATTGGGGTTGTTCAGCCTGGAGAAGAGAAGGCTCCAGGGAGAGCTCATTGCAGCCTTCAAGTATCTGCAGGGGGCCTACAAGAAAGCCAGGGAGGGACTTGTAATTTACAAGGGCTTGTAGTGAAAGGACAAGAGGTGATGGGTTCAAACTGAAAGAGGGGAGATTTAGATTGGAAACTAGAAGAAAATTATTTACCCTGAGGGTGGTGAGACCCTGGCACACGTTGCCCAAGGGTGGTTGTGGATGCTCCATCCCTGGAGGTGTTCAAGGCCAAGTTGGACAGGGCATTGAGCAATCTGGCCTAGTGGGAGGTGTCCCTGCCATGGCAGGGGGATTGGAACTAGATGATCTTTGAGGTCCCTTCCAACCCAAACCATTCTATGATTCTATGAAGCTTGAGGGGCTAAGCTGGAGGAAGCACAGACCCAGCCAGGCAGCTCTGCCCCTCTCCTGGTGAGGAGAATGAGGAGGAGGAGGAGGAAGGGGTCCCACTAGGCAGTCCCAAGCCAGGGTGACAGCTAACGTCCACAGACTTCAGAGCATCCCCAACCCTGCAGCATCTCCCTCCTGAGGGGTCCCCAGATCCCCAAGCTGGGGGTCCCATGGACTGTGGAAGGTGCTGGGGGGCAGAGGGTTGCCCACACCCTGCCCAGCCACAGGGCAGCTGATTCTCCTGGGGCTGGGGTCCTGGGGACAGGAGAGCCCTGGGGACACCCAGCTGGCTGCGGTGGCGTTGGGGACAGCCGGCAGGTGGCAGCTGGGACCGCGGGGCCGGGGCTCGCAGCGCTGCTGGAGAGGGGCAGCTGGGAACCCCCCACTCCTCGCAGCCCAAGTGGGGATGCTGGGGTGGGGGATGAAGACGGTGATGGGGGTGACCCCAGTGCCAGCGCGTGGTGCCTGCTGAGCCCCCCCCGAGGTGAGAGATGATGGCACTAGCCTGTGCTCCCCAAGATGTTGGACACCCAACCTGCCCCAGCTGCAGGCGCTGCAGGTTGGGCAGGGGGTGGTGAGCTGTAGCCCCAGCTCTGCAGGGCAGGGCCTCAGCCCCAGCAACCTCCACTTTCTCTTTCCCAGCCAGCCAGCACTGGTTAAACTGGTCAGATGGAGCAGCTGAGCTGGGAGCTGGGAGCCAGGAGCCATGGGCTGTGCCCGCACCAACCACCCTGGCCGTGGGTCCTCCTGGCACATGGGGCACCCCACATGGGGCACCGCAGGGTGAGAGCTTGGAACCCTGGCCCTGGCCTCAAAACACACCTTGCAGTGCTTGTCCTGAGAGCAGTGGAGCCTGGCACTAACTGTGTGTCAGGAGGACTGGTGGTGCCCAGAGCAATGCCAGTCCCCAGCACCTTGACCTGCCTCACCCTGCACCTGGGTCATGGCTTACCCTGGTGTAAGTCTCCGTACCCATGGCCACACCACACTGCTGCCAGGGCCAACAAATACAGGGGTGTCATGGACCGAGGTAACAGGTGACATCAGTAGCATCCCCTCCCACCTGCTGTCCCAGCTGCTCACTGTGCCATAGACACATTTTCTTGCTGGCTTTTGTGTCACCAGCTCACTCCAAACTCACCTCCTTCTCACTGCAGCAAGCTCCAAGCCTGGGCTGCCAGCGGCCGGTGCCGTGCTCCCCACATGCCTGAAGGTGCCCTGGGAGTTTAGACCAGCAGCAAGGGGACAGCAGGGACACATCCCTGCGAGCCACCAGCTCCAGCAATGAGCTTCTGGCAGCTCTGTGCCACCCATCTTCAGGGTCAAGTACGAGTTGCACTGAGCCTATCAGTTTTATGGCTGCTCCTCGGCAGTGGAGGGTCCCTTGGGTGCTATCCAGCAGCTTGCTGCTGCCCTACAGGTCTGGGTAGGGCATGGGGACACCCCAGGAGAGGTGTCTCAGCATCTCCAGGGAGTGTCCCCTGCTGTGATCTTCTCCCCATGGCCTGTTACAGGGCTTGGGTTGCAGTACATTGCGTGGGTGGAGGAGCAGGAAGGCCATTTCTCCAGGGCAGTAAAGCCAGAGGGTGCCTGCAAGGTCTTGGGGAGGATTGGTCTGATCTGCTGGCCTCCTGGATCCCAAACACAAGGAGAAGGAAAGGGCAGGCTGGGCCCCAGGAGGACCCAGAGGGCTCCCAGCGTATCAGGCAACCATTAGGGGCTGGGGCTGTCACCCACTTGAGGGCACCTCTCCCATCAGTGCCACAGCCCAGGTGCATGGATGGACCATGGAACTTTCCCAGGGTCTGCAGAGAAGGGAGACCTAAGAAAGCAGATACTCAGTGTGGTCCATGCCAGAAAGCCCCATCAGGCATCTGATCAGATCCCTCCAGGTAGGGGAGAGCTGTGGGAGAGCTGGAGACTCCTAAATGCTACATGCCCTCCCCATCATCTCTTGGCCTGTGGCCCCAGGCATGGCATGGACCTGTCCTGTACTACTCTGCTCCAGAGACACCTGCACTCCAGCAGTGGGTGGAAAAAGCCTCCCCAGGGGCAGGTTTCTAATCACAAGCACAGGAAGCCCAGACAGGTCCCGGGGCACAGTGGAGCCTTGGGCTCAGCTCTTGCCTGGACACGGGCTTAAGACTCTGCGTCTGCCCAGCACCAGCATCTTCCCAGGGGGGTCTCAGCTTCCCTGTGGCAGAATCGGCAGGAGCTGCTCCTGGGCGTGGGGCCTTCCCTGTGGGATGCTGTGCCCAGGGAACAAAAGGGCCTGGTGGCACCCAGCACTCGTGACTGTGCCACAGAGGAATGAAGCTGGGCCAGATGATCAGCTAGTGTGACCCGGTGCCTCCTGGCTGGCATGTTGGCCCTGCCCACCCCGGTGCCACGGCGTGGTGTGGCAGGCCAGGATGACCTGGCAGGGGGAATGAGGTACACAGCCACCCTGCACTTGCTGGCCCAAGGGCTGAGGTAGGTTATCCATGTTTGTGACAGTCTGTCACCACCACGTCACATGAGATGATTTGCTGCCAGGTACTGGTTTGTGTGACAAGGACCTGGAGGTGGCTGCGTGATGCCAGGGTCTGCCCTGCTCACACAGTGGGCTGGGCTTGCACCAGCCCGTGCGTGGCTGGATTCAGCTGGCTCGGCAAAGTATCAGCACCGGGCAAATGGGTGCCAAGTTTTTGGCCTGGACTGGCCCAGGGCTCCTTTGCCAGCATGGAGCAAAAACCGGCATGAACCTCTCTAGACAGAGTCCTGAGTACCCCTGCCCGAGAGCCAAAGGGGCAAGGGCCCCCAGAAGGCCATTCCCCAAATGCATCCCAGAACCCTGCCTTGGCCCTCAACTGTGTCCCTGGTGAGTGTACGTGTGTGCCTGTGCTGGGCGCTTGTGGAACGGCCAGGAACGGGCTGTCCCAGACCTGTCCCCAGGCAAAAGCTGGCCTAACCCAACAGAGAGAGCAGCAACACTCGAGCACCTGCCTGGTCCCCACGCAGACCTCATCCCCACTCGAGTCCTTCTCCCAGCCCCTGCCCGATGTGGTCACTGAGTCCTTCCTCCCGCTTCGGGAGAAGCTCTGCCCACACCAGACCAGGGAGCAGCGGACCCTCTGCTCCACATTTGGCCAAGGCACCTGTGCAAGCACAGCACCCACGTGGGGTGGGCACCCAAATGAGGGCTGGGCTGCCCTCTAGAGCAGGGGATACCACACGTGGGTGCCCAGGGCAGCGTTCCTGGCCCCTCTGCCACAGGCAGAGTCCCGGGGGGGACCCACAGCCCCTGCACCCACTCCAGCCCTGCTGGGTGACTTGGCTCAACCGCGGGAGCCAGCAAACAAACACAAGCCGTGCCAACGGCAGCGAAGAAAACACCCACAGAGCCGGTGTGGGTGAAACTCTGGGCACAGGCAGGGCAAGGGCTCTGACAATGATTAAACTGGCCAACCCAGATTTCCCGGCAAGGCAGTGCTGGGCTGGGGCCCGGTGCTTCATATTATGCAAATCACCTGGATCTGGGAGCATGAACGTTTCAGGCTGGAATTCCCCTCGGGCCTCCAGATCGCGTTACGCGGCCCGAGCTATAAAAGAGGAGACGTGGGCAGGGCTTGCCCATCGGCACCAGCCTCCCTGGGCCCATGAGCAGTGGCCAGCAGCCGGGCAGGGCGCGTTCCATCTCCCCTCACTGCTTTCTGGATTAGCTGCCCTTCCTGGAATTGCCATCGCAGAAGGTACCAAAGCTTTTTCACCTGGCACCTCTTGATGTCCCCAGCCCAGGACAGCTGCTTTGCCCCCTCCCTGGGCATCTTTGCTCTCGCTGGGGGATGCGCTTGGTCCTTTCTTGCTGCGCGGCTGCTCTTCTCCTGCCATGCCAGCCCCTGGGGGGCCGGGGAGGCAGAGGGCTGAAGGAGCCACCCTCGACTCCTGGGTTTTGTCAAGCGAACAGCAAGATTTGGCTCTTCCACGAGGGCCAGGCAGGCCTATGGTCCCCTCCTGGCTGGAGAGTTACTGGGATGTGCTTCTTGCAACTGGTTGAGAGGACTGGAGCTGCTGGCACTGGAGTCCCAGCAGCGGAGCAGGGGCCTGTTCTGGTCCCAGCGCTGCTGTGCCAGGGGTCTGGTGGGGTTTGATGGCTGAGTGCCACGCAACACCCATCCCATGGAGGGGCTGTGCGATGCCAGCCGCCATGGCCACCTGCTCACTGTCCTGGTGGCCAGCGGGGCTGGTGAGGCCTGGCTGGGGACCAGCCAGTGTTCTGCAAGCACGGTGAGGGTGACGCCATGTCCCTGGTTTGCTCCGGCTCAGCCTCCCTCGCTCCCAGCCCCCGGGGAGCTGGTGAGTCAGGCCCCAGCCCCAGCCCCAGCCGGCGGGTGCTGGGCGGGTGTTTCTGCAGAAGTGACCTGAGAGGTGACGATGGGTGGAGGGCGGGAGAGCCCGACCTCACCCAGCCTGGTGCTGGGGGTGCTGCAGGCTGGGGTCCCCGCAGCTCACTGTCGTCTCTCGGCACAGAGCTTGATGGCGGGATCTTGCGAGATCAGCAACATCTTCTCTAACTACATCAGCGCCATGTACCAGCCGGATGAGGTGCAGCCACCCTTGGATATGCTGGGACACCTCGGGGATGACAATGCCCTAGGGCTGAGCCTGCCCACCAACCAGCCCCTGGCACAGAGCACAGGTAGGACCTGGGGAGTGGTGGTGGCTGCACAGGAGAACCAGCACAAAAGGGAGCAGCGAGGCAGTGCTGCTGGCTTGGAGGAGCATTGCGAGGTTCTGCTCCCTCTAGGACAGGTTAACAGCTTGCTCCATATCCCAGTTTTCACAGACACCTGTTGGCTAAAAGGCTGCTGGAGGAGACTCTGGGTGGTGCAAGATGCAGCTGCTTGGAGCACATCAGATGCATATGGGGGATTGTCCTTCTTCCCCAGCACATCCCAGGGACAGGCTGCCAGGGCTCACCAAGAGAGCAGTTTGGAACAGCCCTGGTGCTGGGGGTCTCATTTCACTGGGACTGTCATTGGAAGGTCCTGGATGAGACATGAGGAATGCATCAGGAGAGCAGAGTGGATCCCAGTTCTGATAGGAGAAACAGCTCAGAAATCAGTGGGGGGTGGGCAGGTGGAGGATGTGTGTCAGGTTGTTGCTGTCCTCCAGGACAGGAGCAGGGCAGAGCAAGGTCCTGTATGATCACCAAAGGAGCAGACCTGGTGCCCAGCTGCAGCTGGCAGCCCGTGTGTGGCACCTGGCACTGGCATGGCCACCCTGCCCCTGAGCCCTGCTGTCTGTCCCTTGCAGACAAGCCGGAGTGGTTCAGTGAGCTCCCATACTTCTGGACCAAGGTGCAGGTCCTAGAGTGGATCAGCTACCATGTGGAGAAGAATAAGTATGATGCCAGCTCTATCGACTTCTCCTGCTGCAACATGGATGGGCATGCGCTCTGCCGCTGCACCAGGGACCAGATGCGCCTCATCTTCGGGCCCCTGGGAGATGAGCTCTATGACCGCTTGCATGAGATCAGTGAGTGTCCCAGTGTCCCCTTCATCCCCAGACCTGGCTGCTCGAAGGATGGGGCTCAGTCCCCCCACAATCCAGGACTCCCGGGCATCACAGAGGGCTGCCTGGCGAGACTGTGCAGGGGACGTGGGGACACGGACCAGAGTATGGGCAGGGCTGGGCTCAGCTCCAGTAGGCACCAGTCCCCTCCACACTGAATAATGTCGCTAACTCCAGTCCCCCCAATCCCACAGCCTCCGACGAGCTGAACTGGATCATTGAGTTGCTGGAAAAAGAGGATGCAACTTCCCAAGAGACCTTCAGCCACCTGGGTAGGAGGGGCCCCCGCCAAGCCTTTTCCCCAGGGGCTACATGGTGGTGCAGGCAAGACTAACCCCTTCTTCCCCTCCCTGTCCCTTCCAGAGCTGGGAAACCCCTGTGCCAAAGACTCCCTGGAGGACATGAAGCCCACAAACCCTTTCCTATCCACAGACTTCACCTGCTTGCCTGATGCCATGTCCCCAGGCAGCTCTGATGTCTCAGGTCAGTGTTTTGCCATGAGAAAAGCTTCCTTTGCTTGCACCAATCCGGGAGATCAGTGGGGAACTGCCCCACCACCAAGGGTGGGTTTGAGTCTTGCACCAGGCTGCCTGCAGGGACCTGAGGTGGGAGGCATGGGGGGAATCCAGGGGGAAGCATCTCCAGATGCCAGCAGCTGGTGGTCTGAGCCCTGTTCCTTTGCCTCTTAGGGCCCATGACGTTGCACAGCCCCAACTCTCAGGACTCCGGTGGAAGTGACCTTGACCTCGACCCTGTGGAAGCAAAGCTCTTCCCTGATGGTGAGTTGTTGGCTTCCCACTGGGAGCTGGGAGAGGAAAGCTTGCTTCTGGGCACTTCCAGCAGCTACAGAGCAGGGACTTAGGGAAAACACCCTAACATCTATCCCCGCACGCAGAAAGAGGGAGGCAGCTGGTTTTCTGTGCGCCACAGGTCTGTTCCTCTCTGTTGAGCGTGGTGATGGTGCAGGCTCTGGGGTAGCCAGGGCAGCAGTGAGCTGGGTGGGAAGGGGTAGGTGGTGACAGCTGGGTGGTTGAGGATGCAAGGAAGTGGTAAGGTTTGGGGAATAAACAGCATGGTGGCACGCGTGAGGGTGGAACAAGGCTGGAGGGAATGGGGAGAACTTGCTTTCAGGGGGATGGTTTCTGGACATGAAAAGAGGGTGAAGTCCCAGATTTCTCTCTGTGCTCCAACCATCCCCATGTCCTGAGGAGGACATCTCTGTGCCCAGGGAGGAGAGAGCTGCAAGTAGCAGGCTCTGCAGAGTGTAATGTGTCCCCTTGTCTATGTGCACAGATGACTTTGCAGGGAGAAAGAAAGGGGACAGCAAACATGGCAAGCGGAAACGGGGACGGCCCCGAAAACTCATCAAGGAGAGCAGAGACTGCCTGGAGAGTCGGAAGAGCAAGCACTGTATGTGAACCCTCCAACCTGGGAGTGGGGACTGCCGCTTGACTCCATGGGGGGGGGAGATGATCCAAGATGCCCCTTGGTGAGGGAGGGAGGGTTAGGGACATCCAAAGTGCCAGGACCTGCAGGATCTCCCCTGCTATACAGCTTACTCTCCTCTTCCAGCCCCAAGAGGTACCCACCTGTGGGAGTTCATCCGGGACATCCTGATCCACCCTGAGCTGAATGAAGGGCTGATGAAGTGGGAGGATCGGCGGGAGGGCGTCTTCAAGTTCCTGCGCTCGGAGGCAGTGGCTCAGCTCTGGGGCCAGAAGAAGAAAAACAGCAGCATGACCTATGAGAAGCTGAGCCGAGCCATGCGGTGAGTGTCCTCCCCTGTCCCGAATGGGGACCTGCCCCACAGGGCTGGATCAGACCCACCAGGGCTCAGCCTTGATGCTCCACAGCAGCTCCCCAGCACTTGGAGCTGCATCCAGAGCCCTGATTCCACCTCCATCTCCTCCAGATATTACTACAAGCGAGAGATCCTGGAGAGAGTTGATGGGCGACGGCTAGTGTACAAGTTTGGGAAGAACTCCAGTGGCTGGAAGGAGGAGGAGGTACTCAACAGGAACAAGGAGCTGTAGGAGTCCTGGATGAGCCAGGGTCTGACAAGCCCCTCTGGGCCAGCCCCAAGATGGGTTCCTTGGCAGGAAACTTTGCCTGCAGCTGTATCTGGAAGCTGCTGCCCTGTGCAGTGTGTGAAACTCCGACCCTTGCATGGGCACTGAGATGTTTAAAGCTAATATTTTGGCTCCAGTAGGTTGTGGTAAACTGTTCTTTCCCTCACTGGATTCGTACCTGACTGGAGCCACGGTGACTTTGGCTGTTTCAAAGCCTGGACAAACACAAAGGGGAAGAGAAGTTTGAGTGGCAGCTGGCACCACAATGAGAGCCCAGCAGATCTCCTACTGTCACCCACCTCTGCCCAGGTAGAGGGGCATCCCTGTCTCACCCGTGATGGAACAGACCTTGTCCCAGCGATGGGGTCCTTGCCCATCACTGCTTGCACCATGCTGAAGGCACCCACTATCCTGTTTGCTCCCCATGGGATGGGTGAGGTCCCCCCCGCGCAGCAACTTCTCAGTGTGGCACCTGCTGAGAGAAGATAGGAACATGGTGGAGCTTCACCTGGCCCTGGAGAGCCTCAGAGGGGAGAGCACTGGGGACAGCAGGGCCGCTCTGCATTTGCAGCCCAGCCGCCTACATCTGAAAACAGCCCCAAAAGTAGCTTCTAATTTATGGAAGACCAAACAAAACCCACAAAATGAATGTACAGATCTATTTTTTCATGAGTAAGATGTTCCCGTGTGAGCATGTGCACTGTAGGGCACGCACATGTCTTGTGGCGGGTGGTGATGCTCAGCTGGACTGAAGTGATGTCACGGGGGCACAGACGGGCTCTGTGCCAGCCACAAAAGGGGGATGCCAGCCCACTGGGCACCCAGAAGGTGCATGTGGTTTCCTCCTTTTCAAATGGGAACATAAGAGGAATAAATTGTTATTTGGTTGTGTTTTTGTATCTCTCTGTGATTTTGCTTATTTTTCTTAATGACATGGTGGGGACCAGACTCATGTTACCTGGGATGTCCCATAGCATGAACCCCATCTGCCACCACCCCTCCTGCCTTCCATGGCCTGGACTTGCCTGGATTCCAGGCACAGAGTCACAAGGTCTTCCTTAGGTTGAGGTAGGCCTCTCATCCCTGGGCTGGTGGGAGTGAGATCTGGAAGCCTTGTCTCAATACCAGCCATGCAGGGGCATTTTACACCCACTCCCAAATCTTGGTCCTTCTGAAGACCCTCCAGATATTCAGCCCTGGCACTCACCTTTGCAGAAGGGTTTTCGTGGAGCACTGGCTCTGAGCCAGATGCAAATTCCTGGTCCTAGAGCCCAGTCTGCCATGGTCAGGTTGTGGGCGGAGTCTCTCTCAGCTCCCTCCACCCAGCCTGGCTGGGGGTCATGGGCTGTGGGAGGACCTCCAGCCCCTCTATGGCCAATGCTGTCCTCCAAGGCATGAAGGGACATAAAGAAGCAGCACAGGCACTGCAGTATGCTTAAGGCTTGCTCATCTTCCAGTAAGGCTATTTCGGAGCCTCACCTAGGAACTGGCCTCAAGGACCACAACTTAGGAGAGGGGACTGCTAAGGCCTAGCAGTGTGGACAGACCAAGAACACTGCCTCTTCTTGCTCAATGGCAACACCAGACTTTCCCAGCTAGCCCAGCCATGGGGAGGTGGGAGAGTGCTCCTGAGGTGTTGAGAGGATCTCTACAACACACAGTGAGAAGGAATTCATGGAGTTGAAGACCAAGCAGGTCTTCAACTGTGTGGAAGCAAGCTCCTGGTAGGTGTGTGTTGCTTGCATCTCATGACAAATTCTTCTGAATACTGCTGGGCACCAGAGGATGTTGTTGCCACTGTAACCTCTTGCAGATGTACAGGACCATGCTGAATGTGGGCATGCAGGGGACAACACTGCTCAGCTCCTGATCACTCTCAAGAGGAGAGGCCCTGGGACTCCTCCTCTGAGCTTAGAGCTTGACCAGGTCTGGGATGCCCAGGCAAAAGCAATGACATCTCCTTCTGAATGGTTTCAGCTAGTGCCTGCAGTGACTAAGGAGGGATTCAGTCTACTAGCAGAAGGTGAGGGAAGCTTTGGGGATGCCCCTAGGCAGTAAGGGTGCCTTGCAAAGCCCAAGATGCCTTTTTGGCAGGAGGACCCAGCTATTGCTCCTGGACTGCCCTTCATTACTGCTACAGACTAGGTGCAGTTAAAAGTCACCCATCCCACACTTGCAGGAGTGTGTCCTGATGTGAAAGAGAGAGAAATGAATCCTTCAAATCAAGGTCTCACACAGATTCTCTGTGCTGTGTCCCCTGGGCTGTTCTGGCTTCAGCAGTTGGAGCTTCCCCAAATCTGCCTGGCCTCATCCTGAGCATGGGGCTAGTGGCTGCTGAGCCATGGTGCTGCCATGGGAAGCCCAGGCCCCTGCTTCACCAGAGTGTGGGTAACAAGAGATGGGTCCAAGGGCTAGGGGAACCACAGACCCTGCTGCATGTCTCCCGTTTTGCCATGGCCCTAGGCAACCTGTTTCTCTGTCAGCAGCCCTCAGGCTGTGGCTCAGTGGCACCTGAAGAACCTCCAGAAGATGCTGTAGTGGCATCCAGGGCATTGCTCACCTGCTTTGCCAGGGGCAGGATGTGCCCACAGACCAGGTCCAACCTCTTTTGGGTAGATTCAACTGCCGTTGACATGAGGAGTTGTCTTGCTGGTCCAGCTGGGATTCCTGGTCTCCTGTGACAATGCCATGCCATACCATGCCCAGCCTTGCAGTACAAGACATATGCATAGACCTGCAGTCATGCAAAATCCTGAGCATGACAAAATCATGTGGAAGACCTCCATCTTCAGCCTTCTAGTGTGCTGGACTGAAGCCACACAGCTCCCAGATCCACACACTCAGATGAGGCCATCAAGGTTGTCCTGGGGTGCAAGAAGGGGTCCCGGTTCCTGGGTGTGAACCAGGAGCCAGCCCGTGGTCTGGGCTGCAGCCAGACCTCCATCACATTCCTTGCGTAACCTTCCCCAAGGAACAGGTTTTCCCAGCTGGCATCTGCTGGCTTCAGCGAGCAGAGGGTGCTCCAGGCCCATCCCTGACCTCGAGGGACAATGCTGAGATGCTCAGTTTGCCCCCAGCAAGCAGCATGTGAGAGAAGGGGATGGGATGGTGCTTGGTGGCAATCAGCATGTACAGGGAGGGGACAGAGTGAACAGAGCGTGCCCAGCCCCCGGCCAGGTCTCACAGGAGCTGTCTGCGCTTCTGGCTGCTGTCCCTCTGGGTTTGGGTTTGTGGGCGAGGTGTTTATTCTCCATCAATAGATAACCCTGGCAGGTTGGCAGGGAGAGGGGAGCACCTTGTCACGCAGCCCGCTGCCCTGCCAAGCGCACCTTGTTTGCTCAAGCAGTTTCATTTCTTTCCTGTCGCGGTTTGTGTTACCTAACCGGCCTGGGACAATGTTTAACCAGCTCCAGCAGCAGCAGGGAACCTGTCTGCCTCTCCTCCCGTGCCCCTGGTGTCCCCATGGCCTGCCACCAGCACTCTGCTGCCATTACCAAGCAGGAGCCATGCCACCCGGGAGGCTTGGGGCAGACGTGGGGGGTTTGTAGACCCTTCAGCTCTATGTGCCAGCGGAGGTGAAAGACACAAGAGTGTGTGGGCATGGAGGAGTGTCAGCAAGGCCAGATACAGTCACAGGCACCCACCAACACACTCAGAGGAACCCCTACAGTGACCTCCAGGCCCGTATTGAGCCAATCCAGCAGAGCCTTCCAGCACGCTGGCACAAAAAATAGAGGATTTATTTGTTTTTTCAATCTCCCTGGAGGTGCCCAGATTTTATGGCTGTAGCAAGCCTTGGCAGAAAACAGAGAAAAAGAGGATTTTCCTGAAAAACTACCTTCCCACACACAGTTACACTGGGGTTTGCTGGGGGATCTTTCCCACCAGATGGTCCCAGGCAGAACATGTTTCTGGTACAGTTCCCACAGAAATATCTTGGTCACCTTTCAAGTCTGAGCATTAAAGCGGGTTTTCTGGCATCTAAGACCCCCCACAGGGACACAGGGGCCATTGCTGATCCCTGGTCCATTAGGGAAGAGGCAGTTTGCCCTGGCCAGTGCTTGACCCATGGACCCAAAGCCGGCTGCTGTGGCTGAAATGTGGCAAACATGGGAGAACAACAGAGAAAAGGGGTGAGGGGAGAAGTTTCAGCCGGGCCAGCCAGAAGGTGTCCAATATCCCACGTGCCAGACCATGAACTGCTCCTGAGCACAACAGCATGACCTGATTTTCCAGCTGAGCCGGACTGCGGCCATCCTTACATACCAGGGTGGACAGGAATGTGGTGGGGATGGGGGCAGTCTGTGGGTGCAAAGACCACCTCCCTGGGACCTCCTGCTCTCCCTCCTACTCCCACTGCCTTTTCTTCAAGCTCCCTGCTGGCTTTTGCCCGTTCTTACCCTCCTGCCTCTGGCTCAGCATGATGGTGGAGCAGGATTAAATCACATACTGGGAATGACTAGGGATGTGGGGTCCCAGCTGCCTTCCTGTTGCCTTGGGCAAGGGAGCTCCCAGTAGCACAAGAATGGAGACTGGGCCCAAATTCCCAGAGGATGCAGGAGGACAGAGTCCCGGGTCTGGGGCCGAGGTGGCACTTGACCCAAAAGGAAGGTTGGCTCAAAATATCTGTCTGCTTTCCTCAGGAAAAACGTTTTTTTGGTGGGGTATTTCTTTGATGTGTTTCTCCTTGGAGTACCTGGTCAAGGTGGGAATCAGCCCTTTGCACTCTGGGAACAAGCTCGTGGAAAGAAAGAAACGTGTCTGAATTGTTAGGTCTCGTTCTCCTAAAGCCATCCAAGGGAAAAAGGCCGTGGGAGGCATTTACTGCAGCTGAACTTCTCCAGCTGTGACAAGAAACCCTCTCCCTGCTGGATTTCATCTGGCACTGCCCTTGCCAGTCCCCAGCCAGGCTTGCTTCATGCCAACCAGGCTGATATGTCCCGGGTTTCAGGATTGGCTGCACTTGGAGGAGGTGTGTAGGATTCAGTATGGACAGAACCAGATTCCAGAGTACCCAGACTACGTCATGGAAATTGTTAGAGAAAGTGTCAGGCTGTTTGGGCTGCCCAACTGTTTTGGGTGCTGTTCCAGAAGTGGGCCAAGTTAACAATCAGCTGGTGAAATGCCTGGGGAAGCATCCTCGTGATAGGGGATCCCAACTGTGTGTTCCTGAGCCAGCCTGGGAATGGTCGAGGCCAGTGCAGAGCAATGGCAGAGCAGGAGGGGCTGTGCTCTGGGAACAGACTTCCATGGAGCTGGGAGATGGGTACACCTTGGGGACTAAGGGCACTGTATGAGAGGGGGTCTCCACACCACACAAGGGTAGGGTCGAAGTGTGCGGGACATGTTGCACAGCCACAAGGTGCAGTCCTGGGAGGTGTCTCATGGATGGAGCTTGAGGGACTGTGCTGGGACAGGAAGATGAATGCTGCTGGGAGATGTGCTGCAAGGGATAGGGGTGTCATATCCATGAGCTTTGGGGGCTGAGTTATGTGAGGAAGGGTTGTTGCTCCAATGTGATATGAATCACAGAATCATAGAATCATAGAATGCAGGGTTGGAAGGGACCTCAAGGATCATCTAGTCCAACCTTTCAAGGTAAAAAAATATGAAAAGCAGAGTTATTGCCCAGGGGAAATACATCACAGCAGAGGTGGGAAGGACAGTGCTGCCAGTGGTTCATAGCAGGGTGCTGCCACAGCACCAGATTCAGGGTTGGCCTGGTGCCCCTGGGGCTAAGCAGACCCCCCGGGGCTGCGTCCCTCTTCCCTGAGGTGACAGCAGTTACCCGGGCTCCCACACAACACTCCCACTGCCTCACAACCCAGCAGTCCCTTTGATAAAGGGTTCCAGCAGTAGCTGCCCTGGGGGTGTGTGGCTTGTCCAGGGGAGCTGCCTGCTGATAGCACCTCCTCTGTTAAACCCGGGGCTGTTTGGTTGTTAAACAAGAGGGCGGCTGTTCCTGCTGTTGGAACAGGGAAGCCTCTGCGGTGGCTGCCTGGAACCAGAGACAACAGGCAGGCAATAGGCTGGGCATGCTGGGGAGCACCCCCAGGGCATGGGGGTACCACCCTGGGGCAACCCACATGCTTCTGCCCATCCCCCCCTTCCCCTGTAGTCAGCACTGCATCCAAGCTTCCGCACCCCACCCATGCCCTGCCTTTAGCCAGAGCTCCTAGGGGTTTATACTAGGGTGTCCTCTTGCCTCCCTGGCATGCCAGCACATCCAGGATGGCACTGGAGGGTTCAGGTTCCCCAAACAGTTGGCTTCTGGTTGCCTTCATGGTGAATCAGCACCAAGTGTTTTCTCCGCAGCCTGGGAGCGAAGCAGAAGCTGCTCTGTCACCCCACGTGAGCCCCATTTGTCCTGTGCTGTGCTTGCTGCTTCTCTGTGACCACCGCTCTGCATGTCACTTGGCTCTGCTGCTCATGTGGCTCCTGTTGACCACATCAGGAACAGATGTGGGGACCTGCTCCCAGCCCAAAGCTTTATTCCCACACAGGTCTGACAAAGCTGCATCTCTGCACCCTCCCCAGCTTGTGTTCCCTGTGCAGATGCTTCCCCTCTTGCAGAAAACGCCAGATCCCAGGCTGCCCAGGTCGGGATTGATGTTCAACCCTTCGACTCTGGCATCCTTGAAAGAGTGGCACTGGTGGGTCTTCTTGGGTGGATGTCTCCCAATTTCCTCCCTTCTCATCCCTCCACAACTGCCACCAAAAATCCCAGTCCTGTTTCATTGTGAAACAAAAAGAAACATTCATTGCATTCTTGTTTCCTGGCCAACTCTACCCTTTGTTATCCACTAAACACGGCACAGAGCCTGGCACTGTGCCAGCTTCCAAACAGAGTCACTGAGCAGAGAGCATGAACTGGAAAGTCCACAAATGAGAGAGCATGACCTGAAAGTCCCAACCAACCTCACGGCATCAGTGACAGGCGTTTGACACAGTTTCCCATAACATCCTCGTGAGCAAGCTCAGGAAGTGTGAGGAAGAAGAACGGACAGTGAGATGGGTTAAGAACTGGCTATATAATAGAGCCCAAAGAGTGGTGATCAATGGTGCCAAGTCCAGCTGGAGACCTATAACTAGTGGAGTCCCCCAAGGATCAGTGCTGGGTCCAGTTCTGTTCAACATCTTCATCAACGACCTCGATGAAGGGACAGAGTGTCTTCTCAGCAAGTTTTCTGATGATACGAAACTGGGAGGTTTGGCTGATACACCTGAAGGCTGTGCGGCTGTTCAGCAGGATTTGGACAGACTGGAGAG
Organism: Eurystomus gularis; assembly: GCA_013400335.1. Classification (NCBI taxonomy): domain Eukaryota; kingdom Metazoa; phylum Chordata; class Aves; order Coraciiformes; family Coraciidae; genus Eurystomus; species Eurystomus gularis. The sequence continues at coordinate 239,843 of VZZY01004020.1, read as the reverse complement.
CTGGGCAAAGAGAAACCTCATGAGGTTCAACAAGAATAAGTGCAGAGTCCTGCACCTGGGAAGGAGTAACAAAATATACCAGTGCAGATCAGGAGGCAATCTGCTAGAGAGCAGCTCTGTGGAGAAGGACCTTGGAGTCCTGGTGGACAACAAGTTATCCATGGGACAGCAATGTGCCATTGTGGCCAAGAAAGCCAATGGTATCCTGAGGTGCCTTAAGAAGAGTGTGTCCAGCAGATCAAGGGAGGTCCTCCTCCCCCACTACTCTGCCCTGGTGAGACCTCACCTGGAGTACTGCGTTCAGTTGTGGGCTCCCCAGTTCAAGAGGGACAGCGATCTACTGGAGAGAGTCCAGCAGAGGGCTACGAGGATGATGAGGGGACTGGAACACCTGCCTCATGAGGAAAGGTTGAGAGACCTGGGGCTTTTTAGTCTGGAGAAGAGAAGACTGAGAGGGGATCTAATTAATGTGGATCAATAGATGAGGGCTGGGTGTCATGAGGAAAGGGGCAACCTCTTTTCACTTGTGCCCTGTGATAGGACAAGGGGCAATGGATACAAGCTAGAGCACAGGAAGTTCCACCTCAACATGAGGAGGAACTTCTTGACTGTGAGGGTTACAGAGCACTGGAACGGGCTCCCCAGAGAGGTTGTGGAGGCTCCTTCTCTGGAGACTTTCAAGACCCATCTGGATGCATTCCTGTGTAACCTGCCCTAGATTCTATGGTCCTGCTTGGCAGAGGGGAGTTGGACTCGATGATCTCCAGAGATCCCTTCCAACCCCTAACATTCTATCATTGTATGACTCTATGATTCTATGACAGGATGGGAGATGCCAAAGAGGCTGCCAAGGGTTGGTGTAGCCCAGCTCCCATCACACACACATTTCACCTCAATGAACCAACGTCTCCTTAGATCTCCTACCTTCCTCTAGCTCTTCTCCCTGCTTCCTGCTAAACAAACCATGCAGAAACAAAGCCAAAACCCCTCTGTCAAACCTTCAGGATGTGTGGTCCTGTGTCCTGGACATACCTGTGTACGGTATGGGATTTGCCTGCCTTCCTATCCCTGAACTTGATGGCTGGGCTAGTGGGGACATCCCCCAACTCAGCCTCTTCTAAAGCTCCCAGAAAAGTGCAGCACCAGAGAGCACACCGCAGGGTAGAGGAACCCTCGCCAGCCCAACTGATGTGTCCTGTCATTGGCCACAGACATCAGAAATTCCCAGGTGCATTGTGTGCCTGTAGAGCAGATCCAGGGATGGTGGTGCTCGGGTGAACTGTGGGCACACCCACTGAGCACAAGACCTGCTCTTGCGTCAGCTGAGCTCTCCTCCAAAGCCCCAGGGCAAAGGTCTGCTTGGGGTGGAGGTGGCAGGGCTCACTCGATCTTCAAAGGATGGCATGAACAAGAGAGATGGAGATCTTGGCTGAGATGAGGCTGAGAATCTAGTCCTGGTCATCTCAGCACAAAGCCTTTGAAGATGTCCCTTCGCATCTGTCTAGCTGGTGGGGGAAATCTCCTTTCTTCATTCAGGGGACTGACCCACAGGGCAGCAGGGTCTTTGCTGTTACAACACATCCCAAGGCAAAGTGACCCCTATCTGCTGGCAAGCTCTCATGGCCACAGTGTCCAGGCCACAGATGCCAGTCTCAGCTGTCTGAGGTGCTGTCATTGTGGAGTAATGTGGTGGCAGCTCCTATAGGATCTTCAGGCTCTCCAGAGAGCAAGTGCTCCTCTAGTTTTTGCCTTCAGGACTGCAAGCAAACAAGTCCAGGCCTGAGCCTGCTTTCAGGCAAAGGGTGGTTCCTACAAGAGGATCTTGTTGCTCCAGGCCTTTCTAAAACCAGCTGAGTTTCAGAGCGCTCATTGTGGAAGCCACCTCCACCACTGCCATTATATAAGATACGTTTTAGGGGGCCAACAGGCTGAACTGATATGAAGCCCAATGCCTGGAGGTGCTGCTGAGCTTGAGGGTGGACAGGGACTTTAGGGGTAGGTCCTGCAGGATAAGACCATAGAGGATGTTCACCAGCTGCAGGACTAAGGACAGCTTCTTCATTAGTGGCACAAAACACTTTCTGGTGCATAAGCAGTATCTGATACAGTGGCCACAGCACAGCTAGTGTCCATTAGGTGATCCACATAGGATTCCAGATGTGGAGATGCCAGAGCTGCTGAGTGTCCCAGTTTTCTCCTCTCTGTAAATTCCCAGTGTACCCAGCTGAGCAAGACTGGTCTTGCATCAGACTCCAACTGGTGCCTTTCTGGGGTGCTGGTCTTGTCAGTGGCCAGGGTCAGAACAGGCAGCAGGTCCACCAGGATGGACAAGAAAGTGTCTGGTGCCAAGTCATCTTCTACCAGTGGCCAGGATGGTCTGGTTAGGATCTATAGGGGCAGATGGGCACTGGCTTCCCTGGGGCATGCAAGGGAAACCCTTCACCTTCCCCACCCCAACAGGGTGGTGGGACCCAAGTCCAGGAGACCCTGCTTCAGCCATGGGACTGGGAGGGAAAGGGTCTCAGGATGTGCCTCAGGGGTTCTTTGAGCACAGCAGGAGAGGAGACGGGCACAGGGAGGTCCTGAGTGTCTGTGGGTTGCAGTCCCCTCTCTTTGGCCACACTCCAGCTCTGAGGCTTTCCAAGGTCCCTAGTGCTGAGAATCATTCCCAATCCAGGGAGCAGGTCCCAAAGGTTACTCTATCTGCAGGCAGGTCCCCGGTCTTTATGCCGAGACCCATCCCTACCTCATCCTTCCTTCCCAGAAGTGACGGTGGCAGATGTGGCAGGAGGCCAGACCCACCTGTCTGACAGGTAGAGCAAGGGCGGGGGCAGCTGCCGGCACCCACTGCCTGCCCCAACCTGCCGGGGCCCTTCCAGGGATTGCCCGCTGTGGGGACAGTGGTGGCCATGGCCACCAGTGCCACCCTGCAGAGAATGCACAGCTCTGTCCTGGTACGAGGGCAACTGGGAGACAGAACCCTGCTGGGTGGGGATATCCCGCATCACGGCACATTACCCACAGGCACAGACTCACAGAATTGCCCAGATTGGAAAAGACCTTTAAGATTATTGAGTCCAATCATTAACCCAACAGTGACAAGTCCTCAACTAAACCATATCCCCAAGCACTACGTCTGCACATCTTTTAAATCCCTCCATGGATGGGGACTCCAACACTGCCCTGGGTAACCCATTCCAATGCCCAATAACCCTTTCAGTAAATAAATTCTTCCAATACCCAATCTAAACTTCCCTTGGCGCAGCTTGTGGCAATTTCCTCTTGTCCTTAGTTCTAGAGACGTGGCTGCACATGCAGCGGGTCACATCGTGACCGACACTTGCACGTGCGGTTGCGGATGCATACGTGTGTACAGAGAGTGTGCTTCACTACTGAACAATCACCGATGCGGATACACAACAGACGCAGGTGATGGTGACAGACAGATGGCGCAGTGCGTTGCACACGTACAGGTACACGCACAGTGTGAGCTGCAGGCACACGCAGACATGGCATTACTCAGGCGTGTAAGCAGCTACGCACATGGTTGCTCACATGCAGTTACTCACACAAGCCCCAACACCACTCTTCACCTGTGGGCACACATACACTCTCAGACAGGTTGCTCTCAGCATGGCGGTAGCCCAAGTCACACTCATGTCCCATTCCCACCTGCAGATGCAGCCCAGGAGATGTCCATGGCCCTGCTGTGGTCAGTCACTCACTCCCCAGACCATCTTCTTCCCTGGGTCGAGTAGGGCTTTTGGATGGGCAGAAATCCCTGCAGGGTGCTGATGGGGCCAAGGAATCATGGTGACATGTCATGCCCCGCTCCAGCCCTGGGCCAGGCAGAAGCAACAGACAAGGGCACCTGAGGATACAGGGGGAGTGTTCCCTGTTTTGGAGCAACAGGAACCTCCAGCAGTCAAGAGCTGACCCCCAGCCCTGCCTGGTGAAGATGTAAACTGACCATGGGTGGACTCACAGCCATGCCTGATATTTGGACAAGAGGTGGCAATGCCAGGCCGGTATCTGTGGGAGTGCCGGCCAGCACCCTGCCTGCTCTGGCACCCATCCACCCAGGGTGTCCCCAGCAGGGACCACAAGGGCCCGTTCAGAGTACGCTGGGCAGTGTCCAAGGGCTGTGAGATCACGCACTGCTTATTTTCCCAGTTTCAATCCCCAGGGACTTATTGGTGACCTAAGTTCAGAGCTGCAGGGACAGATTCACCTAGGGTCAGAGACCTCCAGCACTCACAGCATCTCAGCAGCTCACTGGAGGTCACAAACAGCCTCCAGGACCCAGCCAGGCCACTCCAGCCCCAGGTGATGAGCCTCAGCATCTTGTCCAGCCACTTAAAAACAAGCCAAACAGCTCAAGGTCTTCCAGACTGGCTAGACCCCCTTGCAAACAAAGCAGAAGTGTGTGCTGTCAGGCTCTCCTCGAGGCAGAAGGAGGGTCCCATGTACTCTTGCTACTCCTGCCTGTGAGATGCAGCCCAAAGATCTCACAGGACCCCTTCTTGACACACCAACATTGTGCCTTACTTGCCCATGGGGCACTGCCAAAGCTGTTCCAGCTCCCCAGGGTGCCTCATAGGCTGGGTGTGAGGGCCATGCAGCTGCCCAGATGGAGAGGTAGGTGGGCACTCCTTTGCCCTGCCAAGCTGACCACAATGGGTCATTCACCCACCAGACCAACCAATCGCTATTTATCTCAGTTCACCCAGGCAAAGGCCACCAAGCATCCCTGGAGCTGTGGGTTGAGCAGGACATGTGGGTCCCTGAAAGCAGGGGTAGGGTGATGGAGCTCACTTGGATGAAAGCAGCAATCAGGTCTACCATGAGCCAGACAACGCTGGCTAGGTTTCAAAGCAAACAACTGTGGCTGGGAAGTGAGCAAGGCTGAGGGTGCAGCATAGCACAAAGTGGCTTGGCACCATGTAGACATCAAAGCTCAACTGCTGGTGCACAGGGTGCTGCAGAGACCAGATGCTCACCTTGGATCTACAACAGCACTTTCAGAATCTAGGTGCAGAGCCTACAAACAGTCTCTGGCTTGATGCACCTGCTATTCCAAAACAGTGAGAGCAAACGCCATCTATCCTGAGGGAACGGTCACCTAATGCAGGGTGTGCCAGGGAGAAAGCTGGATGGGGAAGGGGCCCTTGGCTGCAGCTCTAATGACCCTGTGATTGTCCCACATTGTCCCTGGGGTAGCAATGAGCTCACTGCACTGTGGTTCCCCTCCTCGCTGCATGCCAGGTGCTTTGTCATGAGGTAGGAGGAGGAGGAGGAGGAACAGGTTATTCAAGGTCTGCAGGGCCCAGGGCGATGAGTGTGGGATCCGAGGGAGTCTGGGGGGGTAGTAGGGCAGGCAGGGTGCAGCCCCCTCCCCTTCCCATGGCAGCTCCGGGGAGATGGGGGCTCTGGAGCCCGTGCCAGGAGCTGCGATATAGCCACAGGCATGGATCAGAAGCGATAGACTTTGCCCCTGCCTACAAGGTGCGGCAGAGAGGCTGAACAGTCTGCGAGGCATAATTATCATCAAGGCCGGAAAAGGTGGGTTGGGTCAGGACAGGTCACATTTTGGTCAGATCAGGAGACCTGACCTGGATGGGATCGACAGAAACCCCTTGTGATGGGTTCTGCTGCATGAAATTATCCCTCCACTGCCTGGGACAGGACCTCCTTCCTCAGCAGTCGACATGTCCCTGACTGTCATCTTCCCAGCCTGAGAATCAGTGGGTTAAATGTTCCCAGCCCCTGAGCCACCTCCTGCCCACCGCCCCTAAGCTCTCCTTTGCCACCTGATCACCAAACCAGATGTCGCGGTCGGGCGCGCAGATGTGATCGGTTCACCACATCAGGCAAACTCCTTTTGGTGGGGCCACAACCCTGCAGGGCACTGGGACAAGACACAGTAGCACTTCTGGTCTGCCATCCCAAGGCATTGGGCCCTCTGGCCACCATGGAGACCCCGTGATGCTTCATGGGAAGCTGTTCCTCCTCTTCCTCTCCAACAGCTGCTTTTCCCACTGGGATGTGCCATGGCTGCAGCCCCTGTGCCCACCCCATGTGCCACGGGGGAGGCGGTGGTGCTGCCCCCTCCTCCCTGCACCCCCTCTGCCCACACAGACCCCTCACTCCTCTCTTGCACACCCCGGCCCCGCACACACATACTGCTCATCCTCACACACATCTTTTCTGTGCACACACATGTGCCAGCCCCTGGGACTGTGTGGTTCTTCTCCCCATTTTGCTTTCTGGAACACAGCGAACCTGCAAACACCCTTCTTCTGCCCCTGGGGTGTGACCCAGCGTGGGTGGTGGGATCCATCCCGAGGCAGGGTAACACAAAGCATATGTCTGCAGGTTTCAGCAAGCCCAAGGCTCTTCTCTGGAAACAAAACCTAGGGGAAAGAAAGGAAAGGAGCATCCAAGGTACTTCAGTGTCCCCACATTCATGTCCCTCCCTGCTCTACCCCTTGGGCTGGTGGCTCAGATGTTGGAGAGATTCTTGGCTGCTGACGCACCGGGTCCCTTTGGAGGAGTCAGGGCTGGAAAACTGGTACCACATGTGGTCTGTACAGGGAAGATTTGGCCTCAGTCAGGCCTCCAGGAAACAGAGGAGCAGCCAGGGAAGCACTATGAGGCCTGAGGATGCTCCCAGGGCCCACTGACCCCATGTTGCTGCATGGCTGCATAGCCAGCCTTGCTACCAGCACTCAGCCAGATGCCAGCCAAGGGTCGGTCTAGCCACGCTGCCCTTGGGTCCATACCCAGCCCAGGGCAGGGACCAGCAGGGCCCTCTGTCCCAGGGGGCTCAGGGACCCCACAGGTCCCCCTTCTTGTGGACAGGTAAGCATTGCCTTAGCACTTGATCCTTGCTCCAGCTGCTTGCCTGGGAAATGATTGCAACGCTTTCCTGTGCTGATGATGGTTGGAAATTTTCTCTTTTCCAGCTGAAATATGGCCACAGACACTGTTGTCCATTCACTTCTCCTTGTGTCCATACTTCTCCTTGTCCATTCACTTTACCCATAGCCAAAAGATCTGTCCCCCACTCCTGTGAGCCTAAGTCCATCAGACAGGGCTGCGCCCAGACCCCAAGATATGGGGATGGGGGGGGAGGGGGGGGGCAGTAGAACCTGGGTGGACCTGCCCTGGTTGGGGGCAAGGAGATGCCCCAGGGAGAGGTGACCTCATGCAGAGACCTCAAAGGGCACCAGCCTAGTGAGGTGGGCATGTGAGCAGTGGGAAGGAGAGTGTTTGGGAGAGCTGCAAACCTCACCTCCTCCCAGGGGCACAGCCAGCATGGCTGAGCTGCATGATGCCCTGTGGAGCCAGCACCAGAGCAGGTCCCTGGGTTCCTCCGTGCTGGACCTGGTGAATGGAAGGACCCACCTGCAGCCTTACACCACAACTTCTGGTCCCGGGTCGGTGTAACCCCAGCACTGTTTGCATTGTGGGAGGTTTGTGTGTGTGTGTGCACATGTATGTGTGGGCAGGGCTGCTGAGCATGGAGCTGAGTGAGGACATCATGTCAGCCAGGGGTGTGGCACCACCCAGACATTCATTTTGCAAACAGACATGGGGTCATGAACTACAACAAGGGCAGATGTGGGTTCTGCCAGCACCCGGGCTGAACCGCACCTCCCTCATCCAGGTCAGCCCAGGAGAGCAGCGCAGCAGCGGGGCACAGGAGGTGGGTGGGAGGACACAGCACAACCCTTTGCCCTGGGACAAAAAAAGCACACCACCAACTCGTGTGAAACTGAAACATTTTGGGACTGAGGATTCCCTCCAGCCTGGCAGGTTTGGAACAGCTGGGACTGCATTCCTGCTCGCCTCCCCCAGCAATGGGCATGTGGACCTGAGGTTCATCGCCTTCTGGCTGGATTCCCAGTGGAGATGTGGGAAGCCAGGAGATTCTGGGCACCCACCCAGATCTCCAGGGCAGCTGAAGATCTTGTAGTCTTGCTGGGTCTCCCAGGGCTGCTGAGGGTGGTCAGGCTTTTAGCTCAGCTTAGCCATAGTGGTTCCCAGCACCACTTCCTTGGCGCAACAGAAAAAGCCAGGAGCTGGATGTCCTGGCTGAGGTGTCCCTGCCAGCCCTGGATTTAGGAGCATAGCTCCCTTCCTGCCCTCACCATAGTGACCAGGGGCCCTATTCCCTGTGATGCTGCCTTCTCATCCCAGCTGACTTGCAGCAGAGGACATCAGGGCACAGCATGGGAGGACCCCAGACCACCTCATCAGCCTGAGCAGAAGGCTCCACAGGACAGGAGCGATGTGCCAAGGAGGACAGGCATGGCCCAGCTTCCCACTCTTCAGGGATGCATCAGCCCTGGCCACGATCCTGCTCCTCCAGAGGCTCTGGGAGGTCTTTCAGCTGCAGAGGGCATTTAGGGCACAGAACTGGCTCTGTGCCTGGCTGTGGTCAGCTCTGCCCCAGGGCTAGGACCTTGTGGAGCTGGGCTAACCCCCTGCCAGCAGCACAGTGGCTGGGCCAGGGCTGCAGGCTCCGGAGAGCTCTGCTTCTTCTCAGATATGTACTGCTCCTGAAACTATCTTGCCTTGAAATCTTCAGCTAACAGAAATAAAAAGCAAGACTGAGCGTGGCAGTGAAGATCCCAAACCTCATTCTGAAAGCTTCCTTTGCCCCTCCTGAGCCTGGAGCCGTGGGGTCCTCCTCCTGCACGATGCTCCTCCACCTTCTGCCCCAGCTGTGGCACAGCCCCTGTGCATCTCCCACCCAGGACAGCAGATCTAGGGACTTGACAAGTGTGGCAGAGCTGCTTGCTCCCTTTAACATGGTACTGGATCAGATATGCACCTGGATGAAGGCAGCACTTTGCCCCCATTCCCCAGAGAAGTGATGGGCTTGAAGGGAGGGGAAGGGCTGCAGGACCCTACAAACTTCACTCCTGTCTCCTCAGGAGCAGGGTGGTTCATACGGCACCCTTGGACAGGAGCCCTGCAGCCTTGCAGGCTCTGCCTGATGCTGCTGCACACGCCATGGAGCTTGTAGGCTTGTCCCCAGCCCTGCACCCTGCCAGCCGCGCTGCTGACTCACCACCTGACCTTGAGTTGGCCACCGCATCTCCCTGTGTCATTGGGCTTTCCAAGGAATGGGCTTGGCTCAGCTGCTGGCTGCCTCGCTGTGGAAATTCCTCACCTCCCTCCCATTCCCAGGACCTTGGCACCCAACATCCCAAGGGCTTTGCCCCCAGCCAGCCCCGCACGCTCTCCCTGCACATCTCTAGTGGATCTTCTGCCCTGGAGAACAGCCCACATCTTGGCTTTGCAATGCCCTGGTACCTGGGATGAGCAAGCCCCAGCAGCGCCGGAGGAGGAGCGTGGCTGCGAACACTGGCCTCTTTGTGCGGGCTGGGAGCAGGCGGGTGCCAGGCTCCCGGTATTTATTTATTTATGGAGGTGAACACCAACAGTTTGTTTGAAAGGAAAACGTGCACCTCGGGGCCTGGGAGTAGCTGTTCCTCCTCCGCGCTGTGCTCCTGGCCTCTGCCATGGCCAAACCCAGGTGCTCCACACTGAGCTCCCATGTGGGAATGGCTCAGAGCACCCAGGTCTCATCTTGTCCCCAGCCCCAGGATGGTGGTCCACCTTGGCCACCCTGCAGGCTGTTCTGGAAGAGTGAGATTGCAGCAAGAAGTGAAGGATAGCAAAAGCCCTGAGTCCAGGGTCCACACAGCACTGTCCTGTGGCCAGAATTCAATGCAGACACCACATCCAGACCTTCAGGGCTTTCTTGATCTGCCCCAGCCCTGACTTGAGTTCATCTCACATCTGGGCCAGCCTGTGGAGTGCTGTGCCCACAGCGGGCAGCTCCTCCTTGCCTTTGCCTCACCACTATAACAAGGATACCACTGGGCTGCAGCAAAGTGGTTCCCATGACATTTGCTGCCATGTCTCCCAGCGTCCCTCTAGTCCTGGGACTGGGGGCAGTGGGCAGGGGAGGAGAAAAGGAGCCAAAATAAGTGAGGCTGTAGTTGGGAAAAGAAAGAGTCTTGGTCAGCTTTGGGCTGAAAAGTTTTATATCTACCTAAGGTACAAACTACAGGCCTTGGCTGCCATGAGACTTCACTCTCAACAGCTTGGCAGCAGCAGAGCTCTTCATGGCATGAGCTTGGCTGGCCAAACCCACCCCCAACCCAAGGTACCCCTGCACCCCTGTGAAGCCTGGCTGCAAACAGGAGTGTCTGTGTGTTTTCTGGGGCAGGCCAGGTGGAAAGCCGGGAGGTTTGCTCAAGGGAAGTGTGTAACCTGGGGCTGTGGAGGGAAGCTGCTGAGATGTTCATATTTATCCTCCACCAGTGAGTGTCACCTCACTAACCACAACGCCACTCTGGCTTGGTGCACCTTCTTCCCCAGTAGTGAGGATGCGATGGCAGTCCTGCCCCTCCTCCATCAAGGAGCACTGTCAGATCTTTGCGGGAGTTCTGGCAGAGTCACACCCAGATGGCCCTGTGCTGATAATGGCTGCAGATAGGACTCCATCCGGGAAGCATGGTGTTTCCAAGTTAGGACCAAGAGATCCAGAGCTGCCTCTCCAGCACCACAAGAAGCCTGAGATGTTTCAGCAGCGTGTGCTCATTCTTTGTTGCTGGTGACCTTTAGAGGGGAATGTGTTCTTCTGGGAACACTCCAACTCTCCAGCCACTTGGTGTCCTGTGGGAAGATTAAAGGCATGCACTGATGAGTAATAGGATGTGATGGTGAGTATGTGTGGTTATACCTATCAATCCTGATGCAGCTTGGCTGGTAGTCTCCCAACAGCACACTGGCATGGTCCTTGTGTCCAGCAAGGCTGGGACAGGATCAGTGGGAGTAGGTGAGAATTAAGTTAATCACCAGGGGAAGATGATCACCAGTAGCGCTTTGGGACTGGGTCCAGCAAAGCAGGGGAGGTCTGTAGGAGCCCCCTGAGCTACTGCAGCTGCTTTTCTGAGGGCAGCTCATGCTGGTGATGAGGTGGCCCTCATCAACCTGGACCACCTCCAGACTTGTCCACACACTGCTGCATTTGGCTGGCCTGGAAATGGCCACAGGAGGGCAATGACCAAATGGGACACTCAGACAGTGCTTGTAATGAACTGTATATGGATTGAGATCCTCCTGTGCAGAGCTGGTGAGCCCATGTAACCCTGTGGGTTATCTACCAAGTGGACAAAAGGAGCCATTTGCGTTCATTTGCTAATATAACCCCAGCTTTCTTCCAGTTTTGTATCATAGAATAGAACCATATAATATTTTGGGTTGAAAGCGATCTTTACAGGTCATTTAGTCCAACCCCCTCACAGGGAGCAGGAACAACCTGACCTTGAGTGTTTCCAGGGATGCGCCAACAACCACCTCTCTGGGAAACCTGAGGGTTTCACCACCTTCATTGAAAAAAATTTCTTCCTCATATCTAGTCTGAATCTCCCCTTTTTCAGTTTGAAACCATCACCCCTCGTCCTGTTGCAACAGGCCCTACTAAAAAGTCTGTCCCCATCCTTCATATAAGCCTCCTTTAAGTACTTAAAAGCTGAACAAGCCCAACTCTCCCAGCCTGGCCTCCCAGCAGAAAGGTTCCAGCCCTCCCATCATTGCTGGGGCCTCCTCTGGCCCCGCTCCACCAGGTCCACGTGTCTCTAGAGCTGCCCCAGCACTGCAGGGGGGTCTCCCCAGAGCGGAGCAGAGGGGCAGGATCCCCTCCCTGCCCTGCTGCCCACGCTGCTGGGGATGCAGCCCAGGAGAACATTGGTTTCTGGGCTGCGAGCACACGGGGCCGGCTCAGCTCCAGCTTCCCAAGCACCCCCAAGTCCTTCTCTACAGGGCTGCTCTCCAACTCTTCACCCCTAGCCTGTGCTGATAGTGGGGGTTGCCCGACCCAGGTGCAGGACTTTGCACTTGGTGTTGTTGGACCTCATGAGGTTCACAGAGGCCCGCTTCTCAAGCTTGTCCAGGTCTCTCTGGGTGGCATCCAATCCCTTAGGCATGACAACTGCATCACTCAGCTTGGTGTTGTCTGCAAATTTGCTGAGTGTGCCCTCGATCCCACTATGTCATTGATGAAGATATTAAACAGCACTGGTCCCATACGGACCCCTAAGAAATACCACTTGTCACCGATCTCCATCTGGACATCAAGCCATTGACCACCAATTCCTTATCCACCGAACGGTCCACCCATCAGATCCTTCCCTTTCCAGTTTGGAGAGAAGGATGTTGTGGGGGACTGTTAAAGGCTTTATAGAAGTCCAGATAGACAACATCTGTAGCTCTTCCCTTGTCCACTGATGTAGTCATTCCATCATAGAAGGCCACTAGGTTGGTCAGGCTGGACTTGCCCTTGGAGAAGCCATGCTAGCTGTCTTGAATCACCTCCCTGTCCTCCATGTGCCTTAGCAGAGCGTCTAAGAGGATTTGTTCCATGATCTTCCCAGCCACAGAGGTGAGGTTGACAGGTCGGTTGTTCCCAGGGTCCTCCTTTCTATCCTTTTTAAATATAGGTGTAATTTTTCCCTTTTTCCAGTCACCAGGAACTTCTCTTGACTGCCAAGACTTCTCAAAGATCATGGAGAGTGTCTTGGCAACTGCATCAGCCAATTCCCTCAGGACTCCGGGATGCATCTCCTCAGGTCCCATAGACTTATGTTTGGCTTAAACCAGCTCCAAAGTGACATAAATGAATGTATCAACCATCCCATTTCTGCTGAAAAAAGACACCAGCACCAATCAGTATAACTTTATTCCCTTGAATGCACCCCAGACTGAGACTGGAGGGGTTTTGCTCTGTCATGAGCAGACTTTGGTCTGTAGATATCTTCACATTATCCTTCTGGACTTGGAGAAATCTGTTCAAACCAGCCCACCCATTTGCGTGGTACAGTTTCCCAGGAGGACTTGCCAAGCGGAAGCCAAATGAGTCCATCACTGGCTGAGCTGGCAGTGCTGAGTATGTGGGGTTGGGTCCTGGGGTGCCTGTGAGCTCTCCCTGGCCATTAGCCCTGGCTAGCCATGAGCCTGCAGCCACCAAACAGGAGATAACAAACCCTAACAGCAAAAAGCAGAGCTCAGAGCCCTGCCATGGCTGAGACCTTGTCCCTGGAACAACAGTGGCATAGAGGAGGGATGGTACAGGTTCAGGACTCATGGCTTAGACTGCTACGGACCCAGGGTGCACCCCCCTCCTGGGACCCACCCTGTGCTGGCAAGTTGCCTTTCCCATGTAGGAATTCTTGTGTCATCATCACCACCATCACAGAGGTGACAGCATCTGCGGGGTAAACCAGATCTGTTTGTCTGTGAAAGCAAGGCTGGTGGATCTCTCCTATGCCCCACAACAACTCTTCTTGCTCCAGCAGTCATGGCTTGCCAGGTCTCCCTGCTTTGCAGCCTCCCAGCTCAAACTGGATCTATGTTTTTTTTTGCAAAGCCTGGAACACAGAGGGGGTGGCAGTGGGGACTTGATCAGTGCTGGCCCTCCCTGCCAGCTGCTCGTCTCTCCCCACGCACTGTTTGCTCAGCGCTGGGTGCCATGTGGAGGAAAACATGGCTGTGGCAGAAGGAGCAGAAACAGAGGCTGGCATGGCCCCACAGCCTCCTGTCGTGAGGAGGGGTGTCTGGGAGGGTTCCCAGGGCTGATGGCACCCCAGGGCTGTGACAGCCCCTCAACTCTTCCCTGAGACAGCTCAGAGCACAGTGCACAGGAACCACTACTTCTGTCCCAAGAAGAGAACGTGGGAGACCTCAGCCCAGGGACTCCAGCAGCATCCCCACACTCAGCCCCAAGCTGCATTCACAGGGTGTAGACTTAAAACTGTGCCATGTGAGCCAGGTGAACCAAGCTTCAGGGCCAGAGAGGTTGGTGGCTCCTGTGGACCAAGGGACAATTTCCACTGGGAGGATAGTTGATGCTGTCATGCTGAATTTGCCATCTTTGTGTGCTGTCCTGAGGAGTGAAACCTGGATTGGTTGGTCCTGCTGTGGGGAAGCGACCCTGTGCCCATCAACAGTGTCCCCACATGCGTCCTACCCTTCTCTAAGGCCCAGACATGTCCCATGCAGGTGTCACATATGCAGCCAGAGGGTCTGGGGCGTTATACCCCCAGTCCCCTCTGCTCTCAACTCTTTTTGGCTGCCCTCATGGAGAGGAGTGAAAGGCTGAAGCATCTCCCCAGCAGTGCCTGGGGAAGGATGAGCTGGCTCAAACTAGGGGTGGCAGTGGTGGGGTCTCATGTCTCCATCTGAGAATGGCCTGTGTTGGCCTGGACCCACGGGTGAGCTCTCTAGGGTCCTGCCTGGCAGGGCTGCCTTCACCAAGGCAGCAGCACCTGGGCAGATGAGGTGCCCATCTGACCCAAAAAGGGCCACGCTGGGACCATGCACACTCAGCTCCTCAGGAGCCTGCAGCCCACAGTCAGAGCTGACCCTGTGCCAGCCCAAGACCTGGCTGACCCTTGGCTGTAGGAGCCTCTGAGCCAATATAAATCACCTCTTCCTCCTGTAATTAGCACAACAATTTGCTGGGGAGCAGTGCTAATTTCTCATGTGACGTCCCAGGTCAGAGACAGTCCCAGTTTTCCTCCTGACACTTTCTGAGAACAAACCCCACTCATCAGCCCTGTGTTGGGCTTTGCTCTCTGCTAGACCTATGGGCAAGGCCTAGCCTTGTGCTTTGGAAGCCCTTTACACCTCGAAAGAGAGCCCCAAATATCTTCTCACCCCTCCCTGATCTACCTCCTAGGTACCAGCCAAGGAGACTCAGTGTCCCTTCCGTGCCAGGAGCCAAGTTGACCCAGACTGGAGGGATGTGGCCCTGGGAGCGTGGCTTGGTTGCATAAGAGTGCTGGTATTTCCAGGGCCACCTCTGCCAGCTTAAAGCAGACAGAGAAATACAGTGTTCACAGGCTGGTAGTTGCGTGCACGAGGTGTGTCTGCCGATAATGATGGTGGGGTCTGAAGTCCAGGAGATAAGAGGCTAGAGAAAGAAGTCCGGGGAGCTGCTGCCAGGAGAGATTTCAGGGTCTGGCAGAGGGAGTAGAGCAGGTTCCCAGTTCTCAGTGCTGGGGCTGCCAGGTCATGCTGGGAGAAGCCAGGTCCCCACCAGCCAGTCCAGCATGGGTCTGGCTGACTCCACCCTGCTCAGCTGCCGGAGGGACAGGGGGACATCACACCAGCAGACATGCTGGTAGGGGTGGAGGTGCGTGGCCAGGGATGGTGGGAGGCGGGAAGGGGCACGGGCCATGGCCGGGGCTGACGGCAGGCAGAGGAGGGTGGACACTGCTCTGCTAAAGCTCCCCACGCCCTCCCTGCCCCGCACAATGGCCCTTTGTGCGTGTCACGGGGGAGAAGGGGGGGAGAGATGATGTCCCTGCCACTGCTCCTGAGCCAACGCCAAGCCCCACAGCCCCAGTGGCAGTCGCAAGCAAAATGAGTATAATTAGAAGGAGGTGCCTTTTATTACAGGTGTCTCTGAAGGCCTGGCAGAGTCCGACCCTGGGGGGCCCTTTGATCTCAGCCTTTGAAACCCTATAGCTTTGCTGACAGAGCTGCTCTGTGTTTCCAGGTCACTGGGATGATCATTTCCATCTGGGAACAATGAGCTCTTTATGCTGCCGTGCTTGTCGGACCCTCCCTGTGCTGAGCGGACCGGGTGTGGGGAGGATGCGCTGCCATACAAGTCCTCATCACTGGGGTGATCTCCTACTCTGGGTGGGTGAGACGGACAGCAGTGGGAGGAGTCAACCCAGCTCCACATCCTCGTTCCCCATGAGAAGCAGCAGGTTTTGGTGCCAAATTCCACCAGTGCACAGCCTGAGGAGAGAGCCTTTCATCCCATGGGCGTACCACGAAACCTTCCTGCTTCCCTGAGGGGAGCCCTCGCACATCCCCAGCTTCAGCAGCTAACCCAAAATCCAGCCTCTGGAATGGGCCAAGCAGGCACTGGGGGCTTCTGGACATGGAGGGTTTCTGTGCGTCCCTCCAAGAGCATTGCACCAAACACCTCATAGTGGGGAGCAGGGCTCTCAGAGCAGGTCCTTGAGCCAGGACACCTCTGCTGTATGCTGCCATCAGAGGGGCTCCTGCCATTGCCCCTGCAACAGCAGCTGCCCAGGCATTGTCCTAGGGCCCCTCGCTGCTCTGCATGCTTAGCCACCTATGCTCTGCCTGTGCCCAGGCAGGAGAAAGACCTAAGCCTGTATTTCTCAGGGCAATGTGGACTTTCCTGGTTGGACAGCCCTGCTACAGAGCCTGGAGCCTGGGAACGATCCCAAGAACAGAGAAGGACTTGGCGAGGTGAGGCCCCTCAACACCCTGTTGGCCATTGTCCTGCTTTGGGACTGTCTGAACTGGAAAAACAGTATATGAAAAAAGCAGCACCTTCATGGTCTACATGGTCTGTCCCTATGCCTTTTCCAGCTCTGCAGCCTTCTCCGGCTCAGGAATCCGCAGAGGTACCTCATTTCCCCTTCCTCTACCTGCTGCAGCCTGCCCGGCTCCCTTGCTTCCCCTGGGGGTCTGTATCTCCACCCTTCCATGGGTCCCAGCTTGGCATGGGGCTGCTGAAGGCTGTGGTTTCTATTTGCCTTTGTCAAAACAATGCATTGTTCTCCAGCGGGAGGCACAGGGACTGGTCATGCGAGTTCCCTTGGTTGTGACAGTCACTTTGTCCTGGGGTACAAGGCAAGATTTTGACTAGATGAGCTCCAAAGTCTGGTTCCTGGGGAATGATGTGTCCTCACAAGTCCTCTGGGGACACGCACTGGGGACATGTCTGGGTCCAGTTTGACTCCTTTGAGTTGTGTTTGGGTAATGCCTCATACACCATGATGGAGCCAAGTATCTCGTGGCTGTTCTTAACCTGAGGAACAAAACCAGTTGTCCCTGGGGAAGCCAGTGGCATTAACCACTATCTTCCATGTTCCAGCAGCAACTGGCTCCACTGTCATATGCCAACACACCTCTCACGTGGACCCATGGAGCTTGACAGACCTTATGGGATGAGGAATGTTGACCCATGGTGGTGACTGCCTGGTGGATCAATCGACGGATAATAGGAACAGAGCCAGCAGTGTCCTTGTGTGTGGTTTCTGGGTGCATGTGCTGCCCTCTCCTTCTGCTGGATGTCACTTTCTGGTTTTGCAAAGCAAATCCTGGCTTCGAGGGGCAGTGGAGGGGACACCTGCTCATTTGCCAGGTAAATTTCCCAAGGAGCATGAGCTGGGGCCAGTGGCCAGCCTCTCAGCCTGGCCTCATGAAGCTGTTTCCAGCAGAGCCGGGGTGTGGGGGCCCATCTTTCCTCCTCCTGCCCCCCCCCACCTCCCCACTCCCTTTCCCCACCATGCTCCAGCTATCTCCAGGCAACCAAGGGAAGGCAGGAGGTCTCTCCCCTGGTGTGCTTGTGCCACACATACCTTGCATGCCTGGGTGCAGGCATCACCAGGAACACTAACCCTTTCCTGCTCTCCAGACAGAAATGCTCTCCTGGTTGCTGGCCTCCCATGAGTGCCACTGGCCTTCTGACCCAGTCCCAGCACCCCAAGGGTCCATAGCCACTGCTAGAACCCTCCTGGGCAAGGAGCCAAGAGCCTCCACGGTGCCAACACTCCTGCTTTGCTGGCTCTGTGTGTGTCCTTGCTGCTTGAAAGCTGCTTGACTTCATAAGCAAGCTGGAAGGCAACTCACCCTGTTTCAACCCTGTTGCCCATGGGCTTCTTCAGCCCCTCTTGCACTTTGATTGCACCTCCCTGAGGCAAGGATGTTCCCAGCTGCCTCAGCCAAACAGAAGTCATGGTGTACAAGGGAGGGTCCACTGCAGGTGGGGGGCTTTGCAGCAGCTCTGTGCCTCACCTAAGCAGTGTTGGGGTGGGTCAGGCTGGATCCTTGCATATCTCTAGGATGATAAAAGGTCCACCATGCTCCCTGCAGCATCGTCTACTCCCACCAGTGCCCAGCAGCTGCTTCCAGCCAGTACCTAGCATGTGCTCAGGCCATGGTGGTCTGATGGGTGTCCCTGCACCCAAACCTGGTACATGCAGGGGTGTTATGAAAGAAGCTGGGGACAAGTCAACCCATGGCACATGTGGCAGATTGTGCCAGGTTATTGCTCTCCTGGTTCAATTCTGACATCCCAGCCCACACTTCACATCAAACATCCCTGGAGGAGGGTGTCTTTTCTGCTGGAGGCAGAGATCCAGCTGAGACTGTGTCAGAACAGACATGAAGCTGTCCATGTATGTCTGGCACTGCAGGTGTTGTGTGTCCATTTTGGCATGCATGTGGTTGTGTGTTCCTCTGACACATTCCTTAATGGGTGGGCGTTTGCATGCAACAGAGTCCCCAGGTTGCTTACAGGTGTTTGTGTGTTCTCATGGCTCTGGGTGCTCTCTGAAGGGATGGATGCATAGAGAATGGGATTAGCTTATGCCTGCCCAGGAGCTGCAGGTCCTACTCTCTCTCCATAGAAGGAGAAAGGACCCCACAAGATCTCCTCACTCTCTTCTCTCTGCCAGGTCTTGCTTAACTCACACTGACTGTTCCTCCTGCATCCTCCTTCAGCCTGCTGCCTGACTTTCTGGCTCAGGGAGCCAGCACTGCATGGTCCGAGACCTTGATGGAGCAGACAGCCTGGAACTGGCTGAGGTAAATCTCTCCCCTGAGCCAGACTGCCTCCATGGTCCCAAGGCCTGAGCAAGGTATTAGAAGTGGATAAGGCACAGACACAGCACCCGCAGTGGCATCAGGACAGGCGTGGCTTTTAGAGATGCTGGGGTTGTACACATAGCATGAGTGCCATTTTGACACCCTAGCAAGTAGTCCAAAGAGTCATAGAATAATAGAATGGTTTGGGGTGGAAGGGACCTTAGAGTTCATCTCATTCCAACCCCCTTTCCATGGCAGGGACACCTCCCACTAGACCAGGTTGCTCAAGGCCTCGTCCAACCTGGCCTTGAACACCTCCAGGGATGGAGCATCCACAACCCTCCTGGACAACCTGTGCCAGGGTCTCATCACCCTCAGAGTGAAGAATTTCCTCTTAATTTCCAAACTAAATCTCCCCTCTTCCAGTTTGAACCCGTTACCCCTTGTCCTATCACTACAGGCCTTTGTAAAAGAAGGTCCAAAGCAGGCCAACCTTGAAGCATGTAGGTATCTCTGGAGGACAAAAGGGTGATCTATAGGTACAGGTAGTACCTGGTACATGCTGTACGGCAGGCCTTTTGCTAGGCGGAATAGGGATGGAGTGTAAGCTGCCCAGGGGCACCCGTGGCTGTTTCACAGAGATGTGAATCCCAGAAGACTTGAGAGACTGCTAGCCCAGGCTCTCCTCAGCTGTGGGTCCTGCCCACTGGTCCTGTAGCCCAAGAGGCACTGCCAGGTAGTGGCTGGTCCGGGCTGCGCCAGCCTGAGTACAGCTCTTTGCCACCGGCACCTTCCAACTGGTGGTTATTCTGCAGGTGACTAATGGTAAGCGCCCAGGTGACAGAGCTGGTTCTGGTCCCTGAGGGCAAGCTACCTTTGCTTGAGCTGGGCATGCAGCTCTAAGTGATGGAGCTCTGCTACACATCTGGTGCTGTGTCTTGGGGGCATGACACAGAGGTGAGCAGGGAAAACCAGACAGGATGCTCAGAGCACCTGGAGCACAGCCAGGCCTGTCACCTTTGCTGTGTTTCCATCTCCCCAGACGTTATTGCTGTTCCAGTGTTGCCAGCTCCTGAGTGAGAAAAGTTTAAGAAAACCCCAGCTTGGTGCTGAGACTAGATTTAGATCTTGTGGCCAATGAAAGAAGCCTGCTCCAGGGCATCTTCTAGTGCTGAGCACCTAGTCTGGAGCAGGTTACCAAGCTGACCGGCATCTTCTCAGGCAGCATGGCTCATGATCAGAAAGGGTGCCCACAGCCACAAAGTAGCCCCACACTGGGAAAAGCAGTGGGTGGAAGTACCCAAGTGAAAGCTGCCAGTGTGTGCACACCACAGCTGGCCTGCACCAGCTATAGGATGGGGAGATCTCCATGCCCAGCAAACCAGGAAAGCAGAGGAGGGCATGGCTGTGGACTTTACCTGCCTGGCAGCCCTGGGAGCTGAGCCTGCCCATCGCCTCCCCCTCTCCAAGCTTGTGGGCTGTGCCTGGACCAGCGTGGGTTGCACAGTGTGAGCTGATGACTCTCCAAGCCCTGCTCTCCTCACACAGGACAAGCTTTCCAGGCCCTCCCAGGTGCTGGGGTGAGCCAAGAGCTGAGCCCCACTGCTCCCTTTGCAGTCTGTGCACCCCTTCCCCCATAAACCAAGCACCAGCACGTGGGCCACCGGCCCAGGAGTTGCACAATAGATGGGGATGAGCCCTGGCACCTGCTTCACAGCCACCAGCTCTGGAGAACCAATCTGGCCCCTCACCAGCCCCTGCCTCTCCTCCTGCCCAGGGGAGCTGAGAAAAAGAGCCATGGCTGGGGAGCAGAGCAGCCTGGGCTGGAACAAGCTTTGGGGACCTCCCCAGGTGCTTGCAGCCAGCCCAGTGCCCTGTGCCATGAGTCCTGGTGTCACATAGACAGGTGGCAGCCCTGTCCTGGCATGATGCCATGGTGGCTTGTTTCCATGTCAGGGAACTGTATCGCTTCACAGCAAGTGGAGAGGAGCTAAAGTCCACCCTCACGTCACCTTGGCACAGCTGGCTTTTATCAGGAGCAGTGAAATGTGTAGAGGTGGCCTTGGGGGTCTCCAACCCCCAGTCCTGGCCTGGCCACCAGTGCTGAAGGAGAGGTGGGGCCAGCCAAGCACTGCTGCCCGTGAGATGGTGCTTTCTGGTCAAAGAGGCACCAAACTCTCCAGGCAGAGCCGGCAGCGTGCCTGCATTTTTTTTTCTCTGTGCTTTGCATTTACTCTGGGCTTTAGTGAGAGGATTTCAACCTGCCAGCAGCTCTGGCTGGCCCTGGGTGCACATCCTGGGGTACTGGGAGGAGCTCACTGTTGGCCCTTAGCAGGGTGGAAAAACCATCCCCAGCTCCAAGACCCCTCTGGGAAGCTGTCCTGCAGACATGGGTATAGAGTGTGATGTGCTCAGCTCTGTAGAGGATGTGTCTGACGTGTCTGCCCTCTCACAGGCTGCTGGTAAACTGAGTCAGCTGCCTCCTACCTAGGAGAGCTTCTACCATGGATGGGGAAACTGAGGCAGGGTCAAGGTTGTGACTCACTCCCACTTTCAGGCAGTGCTGTGGAGGAGCCATGCTGCACCGTGGGCAAGAGGAGGGGATCCTCACTGGGGCCACCTCGTAGAGGAGAGGGCAGGCTGGTGGAGCAGAGCAGAAGGAGCAGCCTGGAGCATGGAATGACTCAGCTGTGATGTAGGGGGTGAGGTTTGGGCTCCACCAAACCCAGCCTTTCGCAATGTGTTTACTAGGACGCAGGCAGCCGGTGCCTTCCAGGATGGGCAGCCTGTCCTCAGCCCTGAACCTGCTCGCCAGGCTCAGCTGGGCAGAGAAGGGACTGTGTCCCCACCCTGGCCTCGCTGGCTTGTGGTGGGGAGTTGGCCAAGGAGCCTCCAGCCTCTGCTCCAGCGCTGCTGCTGACTTTCTGCCCCTGCCCAGGGGGAAAGGGGTGCACCACAAAGGGGTGAGGAGCTGAAAACTGCCAGGTGCACCAAAATATGGCCCCAGCCCATGGGAAGGTGGTGGCACATCAGAGCATTTATATCCACATGATACCATCTTAGGGAGAGACAGAAATTCCCCTGCTTTCCTTAGACCGTTTGCTACCTTGTGTCCCAACCACTTGGCCACATTCTGCCAGCTACCAGGTTACATGTCCCAAGTGGACAGGACACAGAGTGAGAGGCAGGTGCCTTTTCATGGATGGTTTTACAGCAAAATGTGCTGTTCTGAAAGATTTCCCAAGAGGAAAGCCAAGGGACCAGAGATCCAAATGGTCTTTTATTTCATTTTATAGTCTTGTGGAGTGTAAGGCGAGAAATGCTGTTCAGAAGCAGAAACATCAACATTTCTGCAATGAGTTGGAAAGGAGGGTGTCAGGTGGTGGCCCAGCTCCCTGCTTTCTCCTTGGCTTTGCTGTTCCAGCACTGCTGGGGAGGAACACCCAACAGCAAAGGTCACTAGTGCTCCCACAACCCACTGCAACTGGGAACATCTGCTGTACCATAGGCAGGAGCTCCTGGCCCATGGGCACCCTAGAAAAGAGGCCCTGGCACCATCAGTGGAGATCTCAGATGCTTTCAACAGGCCCATGTTGATCACCACCATACTGGCTGTGGGGCATTACAGAGCAATGCCATCATATGCTCAATTCTGCACGTGCCTGGCCAGCCAGGATGCTTTGTCATGCTGCACAAATGAGCAGTTTTCAGCAGTTAACCTCAAAATGCAGTTCCCAGTTAACCCAGTTTGGCTCTGGGCAAGGCTGGGCCTTCCAGAGAAAACCACATGTGGCCTCATCTCCCGCTGGCTCCTTGGCTGGCTGGTTTCCATCGAATGATTCATGTCAGTTCCCAGCGCCAAAGGCTGGGAAGGAACCTGTGTCACTGCATTGTCCCTGGGATATTTATCGCTTGGTTACCAGAGCTGGTTCCCGTCTCAGGCAGCGGGAGCTCATGTTACAGGCAGCAGAAACTGGTGTCCTCAGCCCAGCGGGAACGGTGGTGGGGCCAAGGGGGGCAACTGGACGACACCTGGTGCTGCTGGAGACCTGGCTCCTGTGGCAACGCTGGGCTGTGGGGCAGCCTGGCATTGCCCTCCATACCTGTGCTGGCTGCCTGGGCGGGGCTTAGCCACCCTGGGCTGCTGCTGGGCACCTGCTTCTCCGTGCCCGAGTGTTCACCCCAGCTGCTTCTCTGCCCCTGCAGCAAAGGAACATCAGAGAGGGCAGGGCACACACGTAAAATGTCTTTACCCACCCCATGCCAGGAATATCTGCCTGCAGGATGTGTGCACCCATGGGCACAGCAGCTTTTCATCAGCTGCCTCTCAGGGATGGGTCCCCAACCGCACGTCCAGCCCAGTCAGCCACCCCTTCCTCCCCCAGTGCCAGCCTGTGGCAGCCTTCCCCCAGTCCAGGCTGACCTGCAGCCCCCCTGCTGCAGCATGACCTGGCAGCTTGCTGGCTCCTGCAAGATATAAAACTCTTGCCCGCATCCCTGGGCTTAGAAGATGTCCAGGGAGGTCGGGGAGGCACCGCACGGCACGTCCAGGGGCCCCCATGCTGGTAAACTAGTGATGAAGCTGGCAGGTCCTTTGCTGCTCCCGTTTCCCAACACATTTGGCTCTCCCCTCGGCTGGCAGACGGGAACAGGGCAGGAACAGTGACAATGTTACTATCGATGCCACATGCCATCGCCTTGCAGTGCAGTGGCACTGGGACCTGCACCAATGGGTATGTGGGAAGCAGGGGATGGGATGGGCTCCCCGCCTATGAGAACCACACTTACGCCATGGCAGGGTGGGCTGGGGCTGGGGGCTCAGCCCTGGGACACAGACCTACACAGACCTGAGCCTCTTCTTCTTGCAGTCCTCATTTAGCCATGACCCTTATTTGGTACCTGCTCTTCCCTGGCCACTTCTCATCACCCCATGAGGATGTGGCATGGACCTACCCTTCTGGTGGCACCTCGGTGGTCTCTGGCAGGTGGCACCCCGAGGGACACTCTTGTCCCTCCAGCAAGATCCAAGGACTGAAATAAAGTTTTATTCCAGTTATCATATCCGTAGCAGTGAGGGACAGAGGGGCACACACAAAAAAAACAGTTTCTGTGGCAACTAGGAATGATGTCCTTGGAGACAGCGCTGTCCCTGTCGATCCCTGGTCCAGACCCCAGTGATACATCAGTTCCCTAATATGAGGACAGCATGGCATGTTGGACACATTTGAAAGAAACCCATAAGAGCTGAAACAGAGGTTGCAAAGAGCAGGTCCCTCAGCTGTGGAGCCCTCCCAGCCCCAAAACACCTTTTCTTCTCTACCAGCTCCATTTGTTGACTGTCATGTCATGCTCTGCAAAAACCATAACCAGCAGGAATTTCCATA
Organism: Eurystomus gularis; assembly: GCA_013400335.1. Taxonomy (NCBI): domain Eukaryota; kingdom Metazoa; phylum Chordata; class Aves; order Coraciiformes; family Coraciidae; genus Eurystomus; species Eurystomus gularis. The sequence continues at coordinate 215,802 of VZZY01004020.1, read as the reverse complement.
GTTTCACAGCTGGGGTAGCAGGACAGGGACCTGCCCTCTCTCAGCCAGTGAGTCAGCAGCCAAGCCTGCACCACTACCAGGTCTTTGCTGCAGATGAGAGCTCCTCACCCACACTCACCCAGGCTCAGGAGAACCTCTGCCCCATCCTGTGTCTCTCCAACTCCAGTGGTGAGTGATGGAGCACAGTTCACCCTGTCGCACAGTGTCAGAGGTGTTCCCACTTGGGAGATCATACTGAGACATCCCAGAAGCTCATAACTTCTGGGAGAAGGCAATGTGTGCTAAATTGGCTCATACCTACATGGAGCAACACAACATGGGGGTGCACAGGTGTCCACCACCTGTTCCTGGAGCAGACAGAAATTTAGCTGCTCCAAGGTAGCTCAGAGCACTGCATGGCACAAAGCCCTCCATGTCCACACTGGAGAAAACCCTGGAGTGTTTTTCTCATCCAGAGAAGTTATTGTGGCATCATCTGGGCATGGTCCTGGGCAACATCCTCTAGCTGACCCTCCTCTGAGCAGGCGTGTTGGACCAGGTGATCTCCAGAGGTGCCTTCAATCTCAGCCTTCCTCTGATCTCCATGTTAGGAACCTTACAACTGTCTAGAGGGGGGCACCTGTGGGGAGGTGCCTCCCTATGTCTCTATGTCTCCACAGAGTCCCACCAGAGCCACGTTCTGGCTGGGTGAGGAAAAGATGTCCAGATACCCTTCAGGCTCCGGGTACACCACAAGTCAATCATTTCCATTTCAGCTATTCTGATGTAATCTTTTTCCAGCAACAGGAAATTCAGATCCCCGAGTAACCCTTTATTACGAGTCACATGTGATTGGTTCTAGTTGTAGAACAAAGGCCAATCAGAACACAGCTGCCACTCCCTCAGGTGCAGCAACAACAGGCAGTCTCTGATTGGCTGTTTGGGTCTCTCCTAAGGGTTTGTTGGTGATTGTCTCTTATTGGCTGCTTGGGTCCCTCCTGGAGGCTGGCTGGTTTTCATGACTGGTTTCTTGATGGCTGCTGCACCTCAGCCTGGGACAACACCTGGTGTCACAGCTGTGCCCATGCCCCAGCTCCTGGATGTGGCTCACAGGAATGCCCATCCATGGGAGACTGGAAAGCTCCCATCCCTGCTGCTGGCATGTGGGGTGGAGATGGCACCACTGGGGCTGTCCCTGTCCCCTGGGCTTATCCAGTGGTTAAGGGTCAGGGCTGGGCTGGCCATTAGACAAATGACAGATATTCTCTATTAACCCTTCCCCCTCCCCAAAGGGGAAAGAAAACTAAAACAGCTTTTGTGAATATAACAGCAATAAAATGAAATATATACAAATATATACAAAACCAGCATTGAACCCAGCCCCACAATGTCAATGACGTCACCATTACCACTGATGCTGTGGAGCAGGCACTAGGGAAGTCCAAAACTGGACTCAGTGGCAGATGGGAACTGGATTTAGGAGCTGGATTCTGGAACTGGATTCAGAAACACAAGGATCGGGATCAAAGGCAAAATGGATGGAGCCCTCCTTGGACACCAGCCATTGAGAACCTGAGCTTTACACTGAACATGCTGTACATGGGGTGGAATCCCTCACTGGTCAGTTTAGGGTCACCTATCCTGGCTGCTCCTCCCTACAGGTGTGGCCTTTTACTTTCTGCACCCCCAACATGGTACACGAGATGTAGCAGTGACCTTGACCTGCACAGGAGCAAGGACAAGCAAGAGCCTTTCTGTACACCCCAACCCTTGGAGTGACTCTAAACATGGATCATTGTCACTGCCAGGAGCAGAGACTGTGAAAAATCTGCCATTAACTTCAGAAAGTGCAGTTACTTAGATGAGATTTAGCTGAACATTAGAATCACTGAACAGATTTGGTTCTCTTCTAGCTCAAACCAGGACACGGGGCAGGCTGCCTACAGGGCTGTGGGTCTCTTGTGGGGTCAGCTCCTGGGGAAAGAGCAGAGCCTTCCCTTGGCTCATGTGTGGGTGCACACTCCTTTGGGGGCAAGCCCAGGCATGGGCATCCCTGATGCGGGAGCTGATGTCACACCTTTAGGATGATGAGGATGTCCCTGCTTCTCTCATGGGGATCACCATCTGCTGGGAATAGCCATCAAGGGCCTGGGCCAGGTTTTAAGCATCAGTTCCCTGTCTTCCTTGCTCCACTCTGTGATCCTGGAGCAAGACCCAGAGCCTGAGAAAACAAAACAGCGCAGGTAGAAAATTATTCCTGGCTGCAGTCCAGAGAGCTTTAAACAATATCTCTGATTCCTTAGGAGAACAGTGGCAAGGGAGTGGCTCGGTCTGTTCAGCAGAGCATGGAGCAGGTCATAAAGCGCATGGGTAGGCAGAGGCACTGGACAAAATCAGGGGAAAAGGGTATGAGGCGTTACCTGTGTTTTAAACAGGAAAAGGGGAGATTTAGATTGGAAATTAGGAAGAAATTCTTCCCTCTGAGGGTGGTGAGACACTGGCACAGGTTGCACAGAGGGCTGTGGATGCTCCATCTCTAGAGGTGTTCAAGAACAGGTTGGATCGGGCCTTGAGCAACCTGGTCTAGTGGGAGGTGTCCCTGCCATGGCAGGGGGGCTGGAACTAGGTGATCTTTGAGGTCCCTTCCAACCCAACCGCTTTTATGATTCTCTCCCTCCTTGTTGTTGAATCTCTCTTTGTGGCACTAGGTCAATTAGTAGAGCACATGAAAACAGAAAGGACCTTTCCCACTCCATCGTATCTGGACAGGGGGTTCCTGAGAAGCTCTGTCATTGGCATTATCAGGCATGTATTGACTTAGTGGACAATCATTTGCTACCATAAGGTCTTTCTATGGCTTTTAATGCCATCAGCAGCACAGGCTCCAGAAATGATCCCTGTGAGACAAGCTGATGACCTCAATCTTTAGAGACCATTTCACTGCCAAAATCACCCTGACTCTTTCCCATAACATGCTGCTAAACCACACGCTGTGGATCCCCTGCTAGTCAGCCCCACCACCAGTGAGTTCCCTGAGCCTCTGTGTGAAGACATTTCTCCAAGTGAATGTCCTGGCATTTTTTCTCTCCATTCATGTAAACGAACATGCTCTGAAATTTCCTTCTACTGGCATCCCCCTTTGAGGGACCTCATCTGACTTCTTCACTGTGAAGGAAGAGTCCAGCCTGGGAAGCCCCTGGTGTGCCTCTGCAGAGAAAAACAATGCAAGAGATTCATCTCACTTCTCTTTACAGTTTATCTGCTGTGAGTGCTCCAGTAGGACTCTATCATTTGCTGACTCCAGCCTCTTTGGCAGACAACCATGTTCTGAGCACTTAAAAAAAACACCTGAAAGTTAGTTTTTATACCTTTAGCAAGGTATGACAATGTTTTGAGGTTCCTCAAAAAACCCCTTTGGCTCACCTTACTGTGGTTTTACATTTCACTTGCCCAGGTTGACACTCTGCTGTTTGCCTTGTTTGGACATAGCTGTGGCTTATTCAAAGGTATCGTTTTCCTTCCAACAGACTCCCATACTTGCTTTTTAAAACCATTTGCTATAATACTGCTGGAACCTCTTTGGGCAGAGTGTGTACATTTGCTCTGTGCCTCCAGTATCACATTTGCATAATACCCAACATTTTACTATTTAGTTGCTACTTTTAATTTCTTAATTTCCCTGCTTTCTTAGTTTCTTAATTTAAAGTGTCCCTCTTTTTGCACATTATTATTGCTGCAGGTTTTATGTTGCTGATCTTCTTGCCCAAGACATTGTTATGGCCATCAGAATAACATCATGGACTAGGTTTGTTGTCCTGCTTGTAGAGCTATGTAACACACATACTAGGACTGGGATGGAGCAAGTGTGTGTGGGAATGGCTGGGTGTGAAAGCACCGGGAGAAACCCTAAAGAGGAAATTCTGAGAATGGCCTGAACTGATAACCAAGGGCACAACCAATGTTATGCAGATGCTGAAGAATCTGATGCTTGCATCAGCCCAGATGGCTGCACTTTGATAAGGCCTGGGTGTACATGACTCACCAGCAGAAGACTTATGCTTTGATAGCAGGAGGGTGGCAACAAGATACAAGCATGTCCCTTAAATCTGCCTTCTCCCCCAACACCACACTGGCACCCGTAAAGACAGCCACAGCAAAGAAGCTCAGACATAGGGCAGCAATCCCTTCTGAGGCTCTCCAAGGGTGAAGTGAGCAAGGATCAGATGCTGCTGTTAAAGTGGTTGATTCTTAAAGGGTACAAAAGACCTCTCACCAGTTTGCTGTAGCCAGTAAAGAGGAACCCATGAGATACAGACCCATCTGCTATCATCCCCCACACGGTGCTGCGCTCTGGTAACCTGGTCAAACCCTTGGTATGGCTGAGTGTGGGCATGAGTGAAATTGGGAGAGAGGCAATGTGAGTGACTGAGTCAGTTTGGTTTAAAATAAAAATCCCGTTCCCCAGGGAATTTTGTTACATTAACACTGTGGTGTGCCTGGCCCAGGGGCCAGGTCCTGCTGAAATGAAATCACAAGCTGCAGACTGTACCCCATTGGCATGGCCTTGGAGGGCTTTCCTAGGGCTAATCTACACCCAGGTGAGATGCCAGTGGTGTCTGTGTGTGCTCTATCTCTGCAACACTGCCTGGTGACTTGCATTCCTGGCACTGCGATACATTCACCCAGGACAGTTGCTTGGGGGCTAAGGAACCAAAGATGTCCTGGCCAGGCTGTCTAGCAGCTGCTAGGGACACACTACTGGAGGGTGGGGTTGCATCCTACAAAGGCAGGGCCCTTGTGAAGTTGTGGAGAGCTACAAAGAACCACTACATTGGCTGCCAACTGGAAACTGTGCTGCAGAAGGCGATGGCTGGTGCTGTGCAGTGCTCGATTTTCCCCAGACACATGGAGGACCATGGAGAGGGGGTCTCCTGAGGGCAGCACAATTACCTCTGCCATGGTTCCTCCCCGGCAGGAGCATTACTTCTGCATTCATCTAGCCCAGGATTGCTCACTCTTCTTATCCTGTCTCCAACACTACAAGAAGATAATGCTTGAGAGAGGATCCATGCTACTGAACACCCTAATCCTGCTGAAAGCCAGGACATCTGTGGCTGGACAGACTCACCCAGGAGAATATTCCTGCAGTGAGGAGAATATCCCTCCAATGCAGGGAACTGTGGTTGGTTGAGAAGGGGGTTGCACAAAGGGAACCACTGCCCTGGCAGAGGTGGGATGTGTGTTCACAGCAAGGTGCAGATGTGGGCATGAGGGCTTGTGACCATGTCACCCTGCAGGGAAAGAGATCACATACAGACTCAGGGATCCCCTAGCACCATGGGTCAGGTTGTCATCCTTTCCTGCCATCCCATCCAGACTGCATTCCTGCAAACTGACTCATGGGTTTGCAGATACCACCTACACCTGCCC
>VZZY01004020.1:186883-210388 GCA_013400335.1 Eurystomus gularis | reverse complement strand
GGGGGGAGGGGGGGGGGTGGGTGCGGGCTCAGCTCCTCCTCCTGGCACAGCAAGTTGGCAGAACTCTGTCACCCAAGGCCAGAAAGGTGTTTGAGATTGGGGAATGGGGGAGGGAGAAGACTGGGTACCATCATGAGTTCAGGCTTGGAGCTACAGCAACTGCATCTTACAGGGCTCCTTGCTCCTCTGGGAGAAGGTTCCCACAGTATCTGGGCACTGCTCTTCCCACTCACAGCTCCCTCAGGGTTTACCTGCCACCAGGCTGCTGCCACATGGACCTTCTGAGTGTTGTGCCACTGTTCTGACCTTGGGCTGACTGGGCACATGCCTGTTGAGACCTGGACCTCATGACTGGTCAGCATGATCCCACCTAGATGTCCCAGGCTCAGCATCCCTCCAAAGCAGACTCTAAGGAAACTGCAGAAACACTGGGTGGCTGGCACCCATCAGTTAATGCTCCTTGTCACTTTTCAGTCATGGAGTGGGAAAACACCAGTGGATGTAGAAGTACCCATCCATCCTCCAGGCTGAGATCAGAAAACTTCAGCATCCTGGAATAAAGGAGAGGGAGAAAAGTGAGAAAATTGTTGTAGGGAAAAGTCATTTTCACCAAACAAAGACACATTTAAACAAAGCTCGTAGAAAGAGATGCCCAAAGATATGTTTGTGTTAGGGACCAGAAGTGCCTTTGCCAGTGGAAGAGAGAAAATGGGCAGAGGAAGGCATTATAGACTAACAGCAATGTTGGGCAGTGGAAATAGCAGACTTGTACCCAAGTGAGAACCTTTTGGGACTGAAACTTCACCTCAAAGCAGGAATTGTCTCCAGTGAATTAATGGCCTCTAACCAGGGCAGCAGCACAGATCAGGCTGGGCTTGGTGGAGATCGGAGCAGAAACGTGGGAGAAGCCATGACTTCTCAGCATGTAACAAAACTCAGTGACAGACCATGGTGAGAGGAGATTTCTATGTTAAACAAAACTGACTCAGCCTCTCACACTTCTTTCTGTTTTTTCTCCATCACAGCCTCCCCCACCCTGATATGTTTGCACAAGAGGTATGGCCACGTCTTCAGACTGAAAAACAGAGAATGGGGGTGCCAAGTCAAGTCTTCTCTGTGTGGGATCCTCTCAACTGTCAATGATGAATTAGTTTTGGGACGGGTTTTGGGCAGACATCATAATTACATTTTATTGCACATCCAAACCTTGCTCACTTCACCCTCCATGAGACTCGGGCAGATCTGCTGCTTTTTATATGTTCACCCTCGGTTTAGGTGACTGTTTTGGCTGCTATCTGTGGAAGAGTTGGGATAGGTGGAAGGCACAGGATATCTGCTGGCATCATCCTCTTGTTACAAGAGTGCAGGCCTCCTGGACTCAGCGTGTACACTGCATTTCTCTGTGTTTACCTGTTTACCATGGTCACTTCCACCACCAGTTATTGATGCAGGCCATTTGCATAATCCATGGTGCTTTTTCAGGTTCTTTCACATTAGGATGTTTCCATCCGTGCTTCAGCCAGCTTTATCATTTTGCTTACAGTCCACACTATGATCCTGCCAAGATCCTTGCCTTGTGCTCATCAGTGCTCGGTTCAACCTAGGATCTACTGAAACCCATCTGAGTGGTCTTGCTCTTAGATAAAGCAGCATTTCTGTTACTGCAAGGCTGAAGAAGTCCACTCTGCACAAGAAGTGGCACATTTAAGAGGCCGAGATCTCATCCAAGGGCTTGTTGAGTGCCTAGCAAATTAGCAAAAACACCTTCAAGTGAGGTTTGGTTTGATCAGGTGGGGTTTTAAGACCTTTTTAAGGGCAATTCTGGGTTAAAAGATAATTTGAATGATGTCCCTCCTTGCTTCTTTTGGAAAATTTCCTATTAAATTCTTCCACCTGCTTTCCTCAACATGTTATTTCAAAATCCAGCACATTTGGCACAATCAGCTGCTGTCCTGCCCCAGTGAAGACAGAGTCCTATAGACTTCCCCATGTAAAGAGGGACGACATCTTCACATGCAGCTTTTCCCTCGAGTTACTGCTGTCCCACAGTTGACAGGTCTCCTCTAGCAGGAGTGTCCTTGCACCACCTGGCAATGTTACCACTAGCCTGGCAGCATTACCACCGCCCTCCACAGCCCTGGAGCCTGACATGGCATTTTCTAAAATGCCTGCCCATGGGAGCTCATCTGCCAGCCTGCAGCAAGTGCCGGCAGTGGGGAGATGGCCCCAGATATTCCCATGTTTCTGTGCCCACAACCCTGGTCTTGCAGGAGCGCAGGCTCATGGGGCAGGGACACGCCCACTGCGCTGGCTCTGTGCTTCCCCCTCCCCTCTCTGGGGGCTTGCTCAGCACCCTGTAGATAAAGGGGTGTCAGGTCCTGAATGTCCTTCAGGGCTTTGCCATGTGTGATGCTCAAGGAGTATCACCATTTGCCCTCTCTCGCCCGCTCAGCCTTTGCTCTCTGCTGCCAGGCACAGGATCGCTCCCTAGCAGTGAGATCAGAGGAAATGTTTTATTTTCTAAGTGTCCCAGCACAGAGGGAGAGACCTGCCAGGCTGGGTGGGACCTTGTCCTGCCACACTAAGCTCACCTTGATGGCCATGATGAGGACAACAGGCTTTTGGCACAGTTGTAGGACCAAGAGACCATCTTCCCTGAGTGCAAAGAGTTCCCAGGAGGGTGCTGGGATTGTGCCAGTCCTAGACCTTTACTCTCCATCATGTAGTCCAGGTCTCCTGTGCTGGGGTAATTGCAGGCCAGGTGGCTGGTGACACAAAACACCAACATCTTCCTCCCATGGACCATGATGTGTAACTCTGCTCCTGCAGTTAGGAGATGTCAGGTGTCTTAGGGAAAACCATCAGCACTTCTACTTTTAGGCCAATGGGCCTAAATCCGCCCAGGATCAGTGCCAGGATCCTCCTAGGAGCCATGCCTGTGGAACTCTGCCCTTCAGCCTGGACATGTCATCTCTGCCTGTACATCACCTAGCAGGAACTACCCAGTCTGTAAGTGCTCTCGGGCAACTGTAGAAGTCAAAGCATGTCCTAGATGTGCTTGTAGCATCCCACAGCTGCAATTGGTGTGTCCCCAATCTGGGGCCTCTAGTACCTCATGGCCTGGTGCTGTGGCCTTGGGGATGCCAGCTCTCTGCTGCTTACAAGGATGCAGGGTCCAGGGCTTTCTCTGTCCCAGGTGGTGCACCTGATTCAGTGGAGCAACCAGAAAGGTTCCCAGCATGATGATCAGGACATGACAGGGAGCAGACCATGCCCATGGCCATGCTGTCAGGGACAGGGAGAGAGAGAAGAGTCTGCCTCAGGCATGAGCCCCAGACAGCCCCAGAAGGGTTCCCTGGAGCTTGATAGCTTCTCCCAGGAGACAATGGCCCAAATCCTGGCAGACTTGTGAAATCTGCCAGCCAGGCAATCTGTCCTACCAGCTCCTCAGCAATTGCTCAAAGCTGTGAGTAGCAGAAAGATATTCCCACCTACAGTCATGAGTGCCATTAGCAATTACTGCTGCATCACCACCTCCTTGGTGCTCATGAGCCAGCTGGCCTCACGTCACCAGTCTTGCTGCCACACCTGGGAGATATCATCAGGATATGGCTGTGTCTCCTGGTGACTCAGGGCCACTGGCTTCAGTGTGAAGCTGGAGCTACTGACCTCAATCCAGAGGAGAACATCTTGCAAGCTGCTATCTCCTACCTTATTACAGTGTTGGGAAGCTCTGGTCTTTCGTGGGCTGCTGGCCGGCAGCCGTGTGGGTCAGTGTCTCAGTGCTGAGCAACTCACTGCCTGGGACTGAGCCACAGGGAGAGGGGGGAGAGCTGCACAGTGAGCCTTGGGTTTTCTCCATCCCGGGGGAGAGGACAATCTCACTCTCTCACTCGCCAACTGCCATGGCCATAATGGACACCTCTGACTCACAGGTGGCAGGGCCTGGATCGTGGAATGGACGGTGCCAGCAGCTTCAGGAATCCCGCTTGCACCTCTGTGCTCATGGATGGCCTTGCTGATGTTGGAGTAGAGCAGCTCTCAATGGAACACATCTCACCCACCTGTGGTTGTGCCCTTGTGGTCATCCCAAAATGCAGGGGGTCTTCAGGATAACAAGCTTGGTAGGGAGGATTTCCCCTCTCTATATAATCCATCATCCTCCAAGCATCTCAGGCAGCACCACAGCCCTGGAAAACAGGACTTCTAAAGCTTAGGAGATTCTCCTGTACTCTGCCCTCGCCTGAGCCTGGTCTGTAGCTACCTTCAGAGCATGTGGTACTGATGATGTGCACCTCTGGGATCTCAGAGGGCTTCTGCCCACCCAATCATCAGGCCAGGCCTGACCACACAGCATCAGCACCATCCCAGCACCACAGTCCCCACTGCTCTGCAGTGGGCATGGGTACCAATCCTGCATGGAAGAACACAAACAGATGCCTATTTCCTCCCATGAGCTCCTACCTCTGAGGACCCTGGCACAATCTTCTCTCCCACTTCCTTTGGCACATCAGTGAGGATATGACCAACTCCATGGGACACCACCTGGTCCTTGGGGTCTTGGTGTAGCCCTGCCTGTATGTGGCTCCAGCAAAGCCTCTTCTGGCTCCAGAGAGTGGGTCCATCAGGAGGGGGTGTCTGTCTGGCAGGGCATGGGCACAGCCCACCCAGGCACATGGACAGGCTGTGGGCAGTGAGAGCTTTACAGGGGACATGGTTGTGCCCTGTGACCAGGACATCTCCAGGGTAGAGGACAGGTTTCATGGGGGCCAATCTGCTGTGATGGTGGCCTGTGTGGGAGCAGCACAGAGAGCCCCTAGCCCTGCTGGGGCTTGGAGAAGGGAGGGTGCTTGCAGGGGGCTTGGGCACAGGGGCTCCAGCCCCAGCCCTCATTTGCATGTGTACAGAGCAGGGAATTTCCCCATGTTTTCCATCAGCAAGCAGCTGAACTTTCTGCATGGTGACCTTCGTCCCCACCCAGGGTGGGGCACCCATGGCAGCTGCCAAATGTCACTTCGGTGCCACGGTCCCCCCCAGCAGCCTGGGGACCAGTCCCCTGGGCCAGGGGGGCCGCAGGGCTGCCTGGGCTGTGGGTACCCAGAGGGGGCAAAGCCACGGGCTCTGGACCTGCCCCACCACCAACGTGCTACTGGCTCCATGCACAGCAAGCAGGCAAGGCCAGCCCCTCCAACATGTCCTCGGGATGGCAGGGTGCCCCGTCCCCAGCCATCCCTGGGTATCAGTGGGGTTGGCGCAGTGCCCACTACCCACCCTGCTGCCAGCACCAGGAGCTGACACTTCTTGTAGGAAGGGGTGGGAAGTGGGTCTGGCTCTGTGGTGTCTGATGGCAGAAGCCATCATGGACAATTTCTAGGAGTGCTCAGCACCTCACAGCATCAGGCCCTGGCCAATGTGGCCCATGGATGTAGGAAGGGTGCATCTGGTCAGGATGGTGAGGATGAGCTGTCCAATTTGAAGACAGGATGAGGAGCTTCCCTGATTTGAAGGTACCAGGAGAGGCAACTCAGAAGACCAAGTCTGGATATGAGCTGGGCTGGAAGTCTCTGAAGGGCACTCCTGCAGTGTGGAAATCTGTGGCCATCCTCCCACTCCAAGGGGGCCACAGGCCTGCCAGGCTGTCTAGAGGAGGCAGCCTCTGCCTGCACATGAGGTCCCCCTGGATGCATCACAGCCTTCCACAAAGCTCTGGCCCATCTGTGCCCAGTGCTGGGCACAGCCCCCCCTCCTGCAGGAGCTGTGATGATGGACCACCCCGCTGCCAGCCTTGGAGCCCAGCAGCCCTTGGTAGGGGTGGGAATGGGGTGCCCATCGCCCCTGCACAGGGGGGGACCATCGCCCTGACCAGCACATGTGGGCACTGACTGCCCACGTGCCACCTCCCTCCCCACAGCTTTCCAAGGAGAGACAAACCCTAATATTCCTGGTAATGCAAATCACCTTGCTTTTTGCTCTGAGACCTTGAATGGCTCGGGCAGACCATGGACAGAATCCAGCACTGTGCCTCACTCAGGACTGCTTGTCATCCATCTGCTCACAGGTGGGTTATTTTCCACTGGTGTTTCCCCAGCGCCCGTGTTTTGACAGGCAGGTGGGTTGCAATCACAGGTCACCCAATCTGCCTCTCCCTCTGCTGACACAAGCGGGGATGGCAGCCCAGACACATATAATCATGGAATCGTTAAGGTTGGAAAAGACATCTAGGATCATCAAGTCATCCCAACATCCCCCTGACCACTTGACCATGTTCCAAAGTCCCACATCTACTCGTTTTTTGAACCCCTCCAGGGATGGTGACTCCACCACTTCCCTGAGCAGCCTGTTCCAATGCCTGACCACTGTTTCAGTAAAGAACTTCTTCCTAACATGCAATCTAAACCTCCCCTGGTGCAACTTGAGGCCATTACCTCTTGTCCTGTTGTTAGTTACTTGGGAGAAGAGACAAGCACCACAGCCTCACAACAACCTCATTTTAGGTAGTGGTAGAGAGCAATGAGGTCTCCTCTCAGCCTCCTCTTCTCCTGGCTAAACAATACCAGTTCCCTCAGCCACTCTTCATAAGGCATGTTTTCCAGACTTCTCACCAGCTTCATTGCCCCTTCTCTGCACCCGCTCCAGCACCTCAATGTTCTTATCCTGTGGTGCCCAAAACTGGGCAAAGTGCTCAAGGTGTGGTCTCATGAGTGCCAAGTACAGGAGCACAATCACTTCCATGGCACACATCACCCAGCACAGGTTCTCTGACCTCAAAGCTCCCCCAGACCTTTCTCCTGCTCATCTGGAGCCCCAGCTGTGCTCTACAGCAAGCTGGGTTTTAACCCCCATGGCTGCAGAAGTTGGGATTTGCTGAGAGCACTCAGGGATGTGAGGCATCCTAGAAGTGGTACTAGGAAAGATGAAGTGAACATCCCATAACCTTGTAGGATAGTGGTTTACACCAGTGCTCCAGCTGACTTCCCCCAGGACTTAGAGGAGATGCAGTGATAGTCCTCCTGCTCCTGTCACCACAAACCCAAGCTCCACACAGTGCTGAAGCCCTGAGCTGCAGCGGGACAGCCAGAGCTGGGGGACACAGCAGCATGGGGGCACAGAATGGGGCTCATCCCAGCGCAGGGGAAACCAGAGGTGTTATTACTAGAACTTGAGGGACTGAGCTGAGGCAAATGAAGAAACGAAATACCTCATCCCCCCCAAAAAAGGAAGGTGGTGAACCTGAATATGGTTTATTTTCTACATTAAACTTAGGAGTGTTTTTGCTCTGAGTTGTGTTTTTGTGTTTGTGAGTCCTTGTGCATTTACAGGGAACTTTGGGCTGAATCACCAAGTGGGCTCCAACAAAGTGGCTGAGCTCATGGCCTCACCAAGTGGCCTCTCACTGCTTCCAGACCATCACTCATTTTTTTCCACGGGAAAATACTGCCTTTGCCCTGAGCTGATCTGGTCTTAGGTTCTCAGTTCCTCCCCCAAACACAACCCCCCAGTTGAAAACAGAAACGAGCTGATAATACTTCCCCACACAGATGAGGCTGAGTCTGTCACCACAGCACAGCAAGTCTGGATGTTCCTGTGGTGGCCCTAGGAACCCACCTCCTGCTGTGGCTCAAGGAAAACCTCACTGTTATGTTTGTTTCACCACTGCAAAATGGGGTTGAGTGTTCATGTTGTGCTTTAAACCCGTGACTACTGGGAAACCTCCCACAGGGAGCAAGGCCATCGTCCTGCAGGAGGCTGGGAAGACCACAGAATGTGGGTTTTCTCCAGTAGTGAAGGGAGAGGCTTTTCAAGAACTTCAGGGAGGAGGCATGGGAGCAGAGGAGGGGGAGCTGAAGGCTCCAAAGCTGGCTGCATACAGCTGGCTGGCATCATGGTGTGCTGGGAACAGCTGGTCAAACATGGCAGGTTGCTTCACTCCAAAAACCCCCAAATTCTGGGCTGAACCATTGCATACCATTCCTATGGGAGACAGTGCCACTAAGACACTAATGAGAACTCCAAACAGCACCATAAAGCACTGAGGCAGGCTCAGCCCAGCACACCAGGAGTTATTTTTGAGACACAGGAGATGTGTGGGCACAGATGCTGGGCTGGTCTCACCAACAGGGGAGGGAATAAAAATCACCTGGGAGCATGTTCATGAGGGATCACAGTGGTGGTGGGGAGCTCCTCACCAGTGCCCACCTCCCTCAGCCCTGGCTTCAGAGCAGAGCACTGGGTTTGCCTGCATCAGCCGTCCATGTTTACCATGTCCCCTCTCTGCCCTCTTCCTGCTTTCCAAGGAGCCATGAAGATCACTCCAACAGCACCGGACAAACAGGCGTGTCCCAGCCCTGTCACTGCTTTGCTCCTGCATAGCCCGGACTGTTTGGTGGAAACAAAAGGGAGTAGTTTTCCTCCTCCCATTGGGTATTTGGGCCTTGTCTGCTCTGAGTCTCTCTAGCAACAGGAGATGTGTGAGGAGATGTGTGAGGTGCCACAGGGTGAGGGGCACCTGCAGTGGCAGGGGGTGGCAAGGGTCTGGAGCAGCTCATTCTGCCAAGGCAGCCAGGACAGCTCCACTTCTGTGAGCTGTCAGAGATAGCTTGTGGTAGCCCTGAGGAGCTCATCAAAACTCGCAAGAATCATAGAATCATTTAGGTTGGAAAAGACCTTTAAGATCATCCAGTCCAACCATAACCCTACTCTACCATGCTTCTAAACCATGTCCCTCAGCACCACATCTCCATGGCTTTGAAACCCAGGATGGGATGGTCCCCATCCAGGGATGGGGACTTCACCACTGCCCTGGGCAGTCTGGAACAGCCCTTCACAGCCCTTTCAGTGAAGAAATTTTTCCTCATGTCCAACCTAAACCTCCCCCAGTGCAACCTGAGGTCATTTCCTCTTGTCCTATCACTTGTTCCTTGGAAGAGGAGACCAACCCTCACTTCTCTACAACCAACTTTCAGGGAGTTGTTGAGAGTGAGAAGGTCTCTCCTGAGCCTCCTTTTCTCCAGGCTCAACACCCCCAGGTCCCTCAGCCACTCCTCACCAGACTTGTGCTCTAGACCCTTCCTCAGCTTTGTTGCCCTTCTCTGGCCACGCTCCGGCCCCTCAATGTCCTTCTTGGGGTGAGGGGCCCAAAACTGACCCCAGGATTCAGAGGGCAGCCTCCTCAGGGCGCAGTACAGGAGGACAATCCTGGCTTGTGTCAGCATTAGTGTGGTCAGCAGGACCAGGGCAGGGATCAGGCAGGACCGGGGCACAAGCCAGGCTCATCATCAGCCGGTTGTTGAGCAGTCGCTTGTCCCTAAGTCCCCAAGTCCCTTTCTGCTGGGCAGATGATCTTGGTGACTGGCTGTTAGTTCTGGCTACAGGGTGTTTAAATCTCCTGCAGTTGCTCAGAACTAGCAGGATGAAGCCTCAGGGGGGTTTCTGACGCTTAAAAAAAAGTGTTTCGTCAGTGGAGAAAAATCAAAGGTGCAATGGAGCCTGAGCATGCCTGCTCTCCTGTCACCTCAGCCTGTTTGTAGCTATAGGGGTCTCTTGCCCACTGGCAGGGCTCTGAAAGAGCTGAGCTTGCTGGATCTAAGCTCACTGTTGGGCTCTGATGAGGGACACACTTCTGCCAAGAGCAGGGGATGAGATGGGTGGCTCTAGTAGATCCCAGAGACCGTGGTGTGGATGCTCTGTAACACGGTGGCTTGGCAGAGCATAGACCTCCTGAGCTGGAGGTGCAGAGCAGCAGGAGTGGGGCTGTGTGGAGAGGAGTGGGGCTGACAGAGGTCATGGACGAGAGTGTCAAGGTGCTGGGGCCATGCATGCTATGGGGGATGGGGCAGCTCGTCCATGCCACTCTGCTGCTCTCTCAGCCTCCCAGCAAGCTCAGCTCAGTGTTGCTGTCACCTCTTAGGAAAAATGTTCCCCATCCCACACACAGACAGTCCCACATGCCCTCAGATGACCACCACCCATCCAACTGTCCATCTCAGCACATGGTGTTATGCTCACACGCACAGCTTGTTGCTGCCCAGACTTTCAAGCTTCCTCCATCTCAGCCAGGTCCCTGTGCAAATTGCAGGGGGCAGTTCTCCTTCTCCCCAGAAGGCCAGGGACAATGTCATACAAACTGGGACCAGACATAGCTTACCCTGCTGGGCTTCTTGGTGAGGGTGATGATGGAGCATGAGTAGGACACCTGGGCTTCCTGCAGAGGCAAGAAGGGAGTTGAAGAAACTTATCATCCGACAGGGGGGTCCAGACTCTGCCCACTCACACACCCGTGTCTTGGTCCTGGTTCCCCTGCTCTCCCCTCCAGCCAGGGAGAGAAAGTTCACCAATGGGATCAGACATGGCATCACCCTCATGTCCTCCTGTGTCCCTGCTGAACCATCCCCAGCATGTAGAGAGCAGTGGTGGGCACATGGTCACAGTGGAATGGAGGCGAAGCAGCTGCTGGGTGGCTTTTTAACTGCCCTTGGCTGCAACAAAGCTGTCATGCTCTGAAGGACCAGCATACAAAAGACCCAGAATGGGGAGGACATTTGGTGTGGTGCAGTGCAGGCCCAGAAAAACCTCTGACTTTTGCCACTTTTCTATCAAATGATTCTGAAGGTGTTACTGAGGGGGCTGTCCCATGGGCCTGGAGGTGGGGAGTTGCAGGTATCAGGTGGGATGTGGTTTTTATCACACTTGCCAAAACTCAGATAGTTGAATGAAGTGTCTGGAAGATGGGATTCAGGAAGAAACCTCTTCTGAGACACAGTGGAAAGCTTGGACTCTGATAAAGTACCTCCAAGGAGACATCTGCAAAACCCAGACACACGTGTATGTCCCAAGAAGCTGAAGTTCTACAACATCAACAGCCAGGGACCCACACTGGCTAGGAGCTCCTGAACAGACAGAGGGAAGGAAAAGGAGCATCTCAGAGAGGCTGCTTGGACAGCAATTCCCTGGGTGACAGAGCCTGCCTGAGGTCACTCCCGTGCCACTGAAGTGTCACCTTGCCCCAGTGAACTCCGCTGTTGTCTTCAGGCAGCTCCATGACACACTCGGCCATTGTGCAACAGCCATGAAATGAAACTAAAAATAGCTGCCTGTCCTTAGAGGAATACACCCAGCTGCCTTGCATGGGCCAGGCAGCCCATGCCAGGAGCCATGGCAGGTGAGGAGCGCACCAAGGGCTCCCTCCTCTGAGCTGATGTGGGCACTGAGGAAAGACCTCACCCTTCTCTTCTTTCCTGCCCCAAGGCCTGCTTCACCTCTGTTCATCCCTCAGTTCCATCACCAGGCAGTGTGGTTTTCCTCTGAGCTTCACCAAGGTGCACTAGCATCACCCCCCTGAGCCTCATGTGGGGACTGATGCCACCATTTCTCCTACCTGGCCTTTGCAGAGGGAGCTGGCATCAGCACTGGGGCCTCAGGAAGGAGCAAGTTCATATTATCCATCCTTCAGTTAATGAGACTTAATCAAAATTCTGACAGTGCTTGTTTGGCCAAGTGAACCATGTCCTGGCTCTGCTAGCAGCCCCCACACCTGGGGACAGCACTGTGCCCCCATGCACACATGACACGGTTCAGCTCTTTTGGGGGTTGTTCTTCACTAAGGAGAACACTTGGCTCATTTTAGGTATAGGATGGGGGCTCAAGGCCAGAGTAATCATGAACCCTGGGTTTGGTCCCCTGATCCTTCACAGATTCCCTTGTGTCCTTGCAGCCAGAGCACCTGAAGCAATTGTCAGGCCACAGCAGTCCTGCACGATCCTTGAACTGTTGCTGAGCTCAGGCTGAGCTGTTCCTCCTCTGTAGTAGGTGGGCCTCACTAGTGTTGGGCCAGAGATTACTTCAAGGCGCTGGTCCCTCTGCACTGAGGACAGACCTTCAGGCATCACCACTGCCTGCTCCTATAGAACTCTGCGAGAGCTGAAATCCTCCTTTCCCTGTTGGAATTATCCAAATCATAGAATTGTAGAATCATAGAATAATAGAATCATAGGGGTTGGAAGGGACCTCTGGAGATCATCTAGTCCAACCCCCCTGCCAGAGCAGGATCGCCCAGAGCACGTTGCACAGGAACATGTACAGACAGGTCTTGAAAGCCTCCAGAGAAGGAGCCTCCACAACCTCTCTGGGCAGCCTGTTCCAGTGCTCTGCCACCCTTGAAGTAAAGAAGTTCCTCCTCATGTTTAAGTGGAACTTCCTATATTGAAGCTTGTGCCCATTACCTCTTGTCCTGTTACCGGGCACCACTGAAAAAAAGACTGGCCCAATCTCCCTGACAACCACCCCTCAAGTATTTGTGTGCGTTAATAAGATCCGTTCTCAGTCTTTTCTTCTCTAGACTAAAAAGTCCCAAGTCCCTCAGGCTCTCCTCACAGGGGAGATGTTCCATTCCTCTAATGATTTTTGTGGTCCTTCTTTGGACTCTTTCCAGTAGCTCTCTGTCCCTCTTGAACCGGGGAGCTCAGAACTGCACACAATATTCTAGATGTGGCCTCACTAAAGCAGAGTAGAGGGGGAGGAGAACCTCCCTCCACCTGCTTGCCACACTTTTCTTGATACACCCCCGGATGCCACGGCCTTCTTGGCCACAAGGGCACACTGCTTGGTCATGGTCAGCCTGTTGTCCACCAGCACTTCCAGGTCTTTTTCCTCAGAGCTACTCCAGCAGGTCAGCCCCTAACCTCTATGGCTGCTGGGGGTTATTCCTCCCTAGGTGCATGACCCTACACTTGCCCTTGTTAAACTTCATAAGTTTCTTCTCTGCCCAGCTCTCCAGCCTGTCCAGATCTCACTGAACAGCAGCACAGCCTTCTGGCGTGTCAGCCACTCCTCCCAGTTCTGTGTCATCAGCAAACTTGCTGATGGTACACTCTATCCCTTCATCCAAGTCATTGATGAATATATTGAACAGGACTGGGCCCAGCACTGACCCCTGAGGAACACCACTGGTCACAGGCCTCCAACTAGACTCTGTGCCACTGATCACAACACTCTGAGCTCTGTCCTTTAGCTAATTTTCAGTCCACCCCACTGTCCATTCATCTAACTCACACTTCCTAAGCTTATCTATGAGGATGCTGTGGGAGACGGTGTCAAAAGCCTTGCAGAAGTCAAGGTAGATGACGTCCACTGCTCTCCCTTCATCTACCCAGCCAGTCATGCTCAAAAACCATGGCCTTATCTACAGTCAAAGAGCTGCACGAGAGGCAGTGTGGGAAAGGAGAGCGGAGAGGCAGAGCTGCCAGCTCCCAGGCAAAGTGCTGCCAGCAGGAGGCTGGGACTTCAAGCAAAAGCACCAAGGGCCAGCTGAGTACAACGTGATTTTGAGCAGAAGGGGAGCATCTCACCACTGAAACCCATGTCAGCAAATGTCCTCTAGTTGTGGTCACACACTCACCTGGAAGAGGCAGTCTCTGAGCGCTGGGACTCAGTTCCCATGAGCTGGCTCCAGTGGCATCAGCTCTCCCACTGACGCAGCAGGAGGCCCACATCCCCCTTAGTGCTCTGGGACATCAGCCCAGAGGTCCTCCTGGCTCAGGGAAGAGTGGGCACAGTGCCAGACAAAGACAGCAATGGGGTCCCAGCTAGGGGGAAGCTGGTGTTTGGTGGCTGCAGTAGGGTGAGGCACCCCCAGCCCCTGCCCCATTCAGGAGAGGGGCAGGCTCCTTGAGCTCCCCAGGTCTGGGGTAGTTTCACTGCTTCAAGCCTGGTGTGCATCCCCATGGGCTGCCTACATGCCACAGGGCACATCCCCACAGGGAAGCCTGGTCCCTCCAGTCTTGTGGTCATGGGAAAGAGGTGACAGCACAGGCAGAGGTAACAGGTAGAGGAATAGGAGACTAGGGTAGAGGAGAGGTGGTGTTTGTGGGGAGAGGTGAAGGAAATGGGGAAAGATAGTGGGTGTGGGAGAGAGATGATGGTTATGGGGAGATGTCATAGGTACAGAGGATCAGGGACTTCCTTTCTGTTCAACCCTCTGTCCCAGGGTGGAAGTCAGTTGGAAAAGCAGCAACAAACCTTGGGAGAACTGGTCCAGCAGACCTGACACCCCAGTGTGGGAAGGAGCACCACCTGAGACCAGCCAGTCCTTCCTCTTGCCCACGAACTGAGGGCAGCCCTGTCACCCCTCCCGGCCTGGGGCAGTGGTCTGGCCATTCAAGGGTGTCCTGAGTTCAGGCTCAGTGTTCAGGGGACATGCCACATGGTGCCCAGTGGTGGACCTTGGGCATCCCTGGTGCCACCTGCTCAGGGGCAGGGGGTGGGAGATCTCAAGCTCTTCTGAGCTGAGCTCCACAGCCCAACCTCAGTGCCAATCCTTCATTTGGCTTGTTCTGGGGGGACATTGGGGGATGCTGGAGAGATGCTGGGGGATTCTGGGGAATGCTAGAGGAATGTTTGGGGATGCTAGAGGGATGCTGGGGGATGCTGGAGAGGTGCTGGGGGATGTTGAGGATGCCGAGCTGCCCAGTCTGGGCACTGGCACATCTCGGCAGGGTTGGCAGCCTCCCCGGGAGAGGGTGGGTGACCAGCAGAGGGCCTGGCTCTGTGTCTCTTCAGTGCTGCTTTTATTGTGCCCAGAGCTCTACGGAGAGCCCAGAGCAGCGGCCGGAGCCGCACAGAGCGGCTGCTCCTCCAGAGACTCCTCTGCCCACAGCCCCAGGTCCCTTCTGCTCAGGGCTGCCCCATCTCCCACCAAACGCTTTCTGTGGAGGGTGCAGTGGGGACCATGCCCTCTCCACCACCTCTCGTCCTCCTGCTGCTGATTCTGCTGGCACAGGGGGCTGCGGCAATGCAAGGCAGGGCTGGGCAGTCCGGGGAAGGCAGCACCCACCAAGGCCAGGGCACAGATGGAGGTAAGACTCTGCCAGCCATGTCCCAGGACAGTCCAAAGGTCCAAGTGATGAAGGAGAGGCTGCGCCGGGGGACAGAGGAGGACTCCAGGTCGGTGCAGCAGTACGTGCCAGGGGTGTGGGTGGAGTTCCCACGGCCTCTCAACTCTGGCAACCTGCATCCCACCAAGGCCCTGCTGCCGTCCAGCACAGACCCATCTGAGCAGCAACAAGGGGTCCCCACGGATGGGGAGGGGGCACAGCCCCGAGCGAACCTCACTACTGTGTCTGACAAGCGCCTGCAAATCCAGAACCCCTTGTACCCGGTGACAGAGAACTCCTACAGTGCCTACGCCGTGATGCTCCTGTCCCTCATCGTCTTTGCAGTGGGCATCATTGGAAACCTCTCCGTGATGTGTGTTGTGTGGCACAACTACTACATGAAGAGTGCCTGGAATTCCATCCTGGCCAGCCTGGCTTTCTGGGACTTCCTCATCCTCTTCTTCTGCCTGCCTGTGGTCATATTCAATGAGATCACCAAGAAGAGGCTGCTGGGGGATTTGTCCTGTCGCATCGTGCCCTTCATGGAGGTAAGGGGCTGCATAGGGCCCTGGAGGGCTCAGGGGCTTGGCTCCTGTCTGCCCTCTTGCTGCCTGTGGTATAGCACAAGGGCTATTTGCCCCAGAGACCCCCCATTGTGGGGCACGGCAAGGAGCCAAGGGATGAGCCCAACATTGACCTTCCCTCTGCCGCTACCCCCGAGCCGTTCCTCAGGCTCTGAAGCTAGCACCAATGCTGCCAGGGCTGGGAAGAGCCTGTGAAACCCTCCTTTGTCCAGCCTGCACAGGGACGTCTGTCCACAGGGTCCCTCCGTCCATCTGTCCCAGTCCCACCCTGACACCACTCAGCTTATCAGCTCAGCCCCACAGTGTGCCAGCCCAGCACTGGCCGTGGTGGGCTGCTGAGGACAGCCCCAGGGCAAGGAGCTGCAGGTGGGGCAGTGCTGAGCAGCGCTGGGGTGGGAGAGTCCAGGAATTAGGTTTGGGAACCTGAGACCTTTGCTTGTCCTCAAGCCTCACATGCGATGGGTTGGCCATGTTAGGGGTGAGCTGGGGACCTACTGAGAAGGCTACAGGGGCTTTGGTGGCAGGGGAAGGCAGAACAAGCAAAAATGCCCCAGATTACATGATTTTGCATGGTCCTGCTCTTGCATTGAGAACAAACCCTCACCGTGGAGCATGTCCCATCTGTAGGGATGTCTGGGGCCAGGCTGCTCTCCGTGTACAACAGACAGACTTAGCCAGCCTGTGCATGTTGTCTGGGGCTCCAAAGCCCGGCTTATCAAAGAAGGGTGCAAAAACAAGCTTGGAAGAGATCAGAGACATTGTCAGGTCCCTGGAGACCCTCTCAGGTTTGGTCAAGTCAGACAGGGCTCCAAACCTGCTTGTCCCACTGAGCACCTACTCCTGTGGTTAATGCCCCAACATAACATACAAAAACCAAAGCCAGGTGGCTTCAGGTGCAAGCCTGCATGGCTTGTGCCATGGCTGAGGCCTGGGTGAGGGCTGCTGCCCTCACTCTTCCCAGACCCAATCAGGGTGTGTGGGAGCACTGACACCCCTTGGCACAAATGTCCACACCAGTCCTGCCGTCCCAGGGCTGTCAGCATGCTGAGTTGAGACCTCACAGAATCAGAGTGGTAGGGGTTGGAAGAGACCTCTGAATATCATCCTACTAGAGCAGGATCACCTAGATCAGATCACACAGGAACATGTCCGGATGGGTTTTGAATGTCTCCAGAGATGGAGACTCCACAACCTCTCTGGGAAGCCTGGTCCAGTGCTCTGTTACCTTCACAGTAAATAAGCTTTTCCTTATGTTTTGGTTGAACCTCCTGTTTACCAGTTTGCGACCATAGTCCCTTGTCCTGTCACTGGGCACCACTGAGTGTCTGACCCTCATCCTTTAGGTATCTATAAGCATTGATGAGATCCCCACTCAGCCTCCTCTTCTCCAGGCTCAACAGACCCAGCTTCATCAGCCTTTCCTCATGTGGTAGATGCTTTAGTCCCTCAGCATCTTAGAGGGCCCTGGCCCCTGTCATCACCAGACCTGCCTGTGCCCATCACCAGGATTCCAGCCTGCTCAGAGAAATAACATCTGGAGTGGATGAAGAACAGGCCCTGGCACCCAAACAGGGAGAGTTCGCGGCTGCAGGGTGCTCAGTCATTACAGGGAAACAAATGTCCCCAAGGTATCAACATGTCCCACCACAATCCCCTCCCCAAAATTCCCCTCTCTGGTCCAGCTTCTGCTGGAGAGTGGGACATGCAGGGATCTCGGGTGCAGGACCCGGGTGGCTGGATTATTCTCTCCTGCTTCACCTGACAGCAGCTTCAGCTTGGGGTGACTCCAGCATGGGCTGGAGGAGTAGATGTGGGCCTGGATGGGCTGCACAGCCCCCCCTGCCAGGGCTGTAAGGTGAGCAGGTCTGAGGCCACAGGCACCATCAGTGGGTCCCACTCTGTCCTGCTGCTCTGTGCCCTGCTGGCACCATGACAGTCAGCTCTGCAGGGTCAGGGCCTTTGCACAGGGTCTGCAGAGGCACAGGGGTCCTGGACATTCATGGATGGCTTTGCTGTGCACACAGAGGACCCTGGAGATGCCACTGGGTCCTTTGGGCATAGGGCTGGAGTGATGGGGATCTGGGGTGCATGAAGAAGAGCATGATCAGCAGGTCAAGGGAGCTTCTCCTCCCTCTCTACTCTCCCCAGTGAGGCCCCCTCTGGAGTCCTGGGGCCAGTGCTGGGCTCTCTAGTTCAAGAAAGACAAGGAGTTACTGGAGAGAGTCCAGTGGAGGCTACAAGAATGATTAAGGGACTGGAGCATCTCTGTGCTGAGGAAAGCTGAGAGCCCTGGGGCTGCTGAGCTGAAGAAGAGAAGCCTCAGAGGGGATCTGATCAATGCTGATCAAGAGCTAAAGGGCCCCTGGGGGGCAAGAGGATGGGGCCAGACTCTTGTCAGTGGTGCCCAGCGACAGGACAAGGGGCAACGGGCACCAAGTGGAACCCAGGAGGTTCCATCTGAACAGGAGGAGAAAGTTCTTTGGTGTGAGGGTGTCGGAGCCTGGCCCAGGCTGCCCAGAGAGGTTGTGGAGTCTCCTTCTCTGGAGAGATTCCAAACCCACCTGGATGCGATCCTGGGCCCCCTGCTCTGAGTGAGCTGCTGGAGCAGGGGGCTTGGACGAGATGATCTCCAGAGGGCCCTTCCAACCCCCACCATGCGGTGACTCTGTGATACTGTGACCTGCACTCTGGGTGTCCCACCAGGCACAACCCTACGCCTGCCAGCTACAGTCCAGTGTTTGCTAGAGGAGATAGACCCATGTTTCCTCAGGCAGGCAGGCTCAGTGCCCTGTGTAAGAATGGGAAGGAAAGCGTGATATCCCCAAACCAGGCCCCCTCCTGAGCAGGATCTGCCATGGCCTGTCTCCAAGTTGCTCACGGGCTCACTGGCCTTGTTCATGTGAGAGATCCCTGGGGGTGGCACCTCCAGACACAGTGATTCAGCAGCACCGAGGTGGCCCTGGGACAGCTCAGTCCCTGAAGGAGCCAGGAAGGATGATGGGATGTTGGGGCTGCTGAAGGATGAACATGGCACAGCCCCAGTGATACATGGTGTACCCAGGAGGCTTCTCCCACTCTGTCCCCCCAGTTGCCAATCTTGCCCTGCCCTCCTGCGTCTGGGCCCCAAAGCAAGGGCAGAAAAGGGCTTCAGGGCTTCTCCGCTCACCTGGGGACTGAGCACCAGGGACTCGTCAGCCTGGGTGGGAGGACATGGTCAGGCCAGGGCTAAATCCCCAGCAAAGTCAGCCACAAGAGGGGACTCGGGCTGCAGCCCAGTGGTTGATGTCCAGCCTTTCTGCATGGGACTGTTTCAGGCTGGTGGATGAAGCCTGCGAGGAGCAAATCTTCTGTTCTCCACTTCGTAGCTCCTCTAATCTCCGGGGGGGGTGGCACGCAAAGCCAGGATTTTGGGGCAGAGCTGGCTTTCTGGGCTTCTGCTGACAGGCAGTCAGCAGTGATGTGACCAGTGCCACAGCTGCATCCCTGCCAGGGCACTGGGGAAGGATGCCCTGCTATGTCTGAACTACATGCCTGAGACAGAAGAGCCTGTGGGAGGGGGCAGGGGCAGAGGAGAGGCAGCAGCACAGTGGCACTGGGAGGGCTGCAGGTGCCAGGCATGGAGCTGGGAAATGCGCGTGGTGCTGGTTGTGGGGCAGAGCAAGGTGCTGGGTGTTCAGGGTGGCTCTGGGCAGTGGGCACTGGAGCTGGGACACGGGTAGCGTTGTTGGGTGGTGGGGCTGGGTGCAGGATGGTGATGCTGGGCCCTGATGCCATGTTGGGGGGATGCTGCTGTGCAGAATGGACCGGTGCTGGGTGACCTCATTTAAACTACGTTTTTACCTTGAAAGGGTGGACTAGATAATCCTTGAGGTCCCTTCCAACCTGGCATTCTCTGATTCTATGATTCTGTGATGATGCTGGGCACTTGGCAAAAGTGCTGGTCGGGAGCCGCTGACGGGGCCAGCGCAAGACCACCAGAAAAGGCTGGCGAGGGTGGGGGTGGGCAGCATCAGACCTGTTCCAGGCTGCTACCCAGGCATCATGCAGAACCCTGGGAGGTTTCCTGAGTGCTGGGAAGCTCCTTCAGCACAAGGTGACGTTTGATCCCTTCATGAGGCCAGGAAAAGCCACAGGGCTGGGGGTGGGGGGGCACCAGCACATGACTCTGCCATTTTCCTGGCCAAGGGCTGTGGGAGTTGGCTCTGAGCAAAGCTGAAGCTGGGATGGTAATGCTGCTTGTGAACCTGGGTGCCTTGCCAGCCCCTCCAGAGCCACCGCAATGCCTCTGCCTCCTTTGGCCTCTTCCCTTTGGCAGATGGGATGTTTTTCCTGCCATTCTCAATGCAGCGGAACTTGCCCCAAGCTGATTTGTGACAACGACGCCTTCAACTCATTTGGTCCTTCCAGGAAGCTCTGCAGAGCAGGGCAGGGCTGAGCCAGCCTGGGGCAGCTGGGGGGCCCTTGGGAAGGTGCTGGTGGGTGTGATGGTCCCTGCTTTTCCTCTCCAAGAGCCATCCAGCATAGAGGAAGAGCCCGAGGGACAATCCTGCTGTTCCCACCCTGGCTGGGCAGACAGAGGGACATCCAGCAAGGCTTCTCCCTTCCGTAGGGAAGGGACAGACGGGTCAAGGGACACTTTCACCACTGTCCTTTCAGGAGTCACAGAAAAGTGACTGTAACCCTGGGATGCAGCTACAGGCTGTGACCTCTCTACAACCTTGGAGAGAGGAAGGGTCTAGGGCTGTGGTCTTGGGTAGGGTGGGATTTGCCACCAGCCTAACGAAGCCAAGCCCTCCATGATGTCCCTGCAGCAAGGCCCACTTGTTCTGCCTCCTCTCTCTCCAGGTATCATCACTGGGAGTCAGCACCTTCAGCCTCTGTGCCCTGGGCATTGACAGATTCCATGCGGCCACCAGCCCCCAGGCCAGTGCCCGGTCCATCGAGCAGTGCAAGTCCATCATCGCCAAACTGGCCGTCATCTGGGTGGGCTCCATGACACTGTCGGTCCCGGAGATCCTGCTCTGGCAGCTGGCACAGGACACATCATCTGTGTCCGGCACGGTGACAGAGTATTGCACCATGAAGCCCTCATCCAACCTGCCTGAGTCTGTCTACTCACTGGTGCTCACCTACCAAAATGCTCGAATGTGGTGGTACTTTGGTTGCTACTTCTGCTTGCCCATCCTCTTCACTGTGAGCTGCCAGCTGGTGACCCAGAGGATCAGCAGCACTGAGAAGAAGACTGAGTGCCGGGGGACCAAGCACAACCAGTGCGAAAGTCATTTGAACTGCACTATCATCGGGCTGACCATCATCTACGGGCTCTGCACCACCCCTGAGAACGTCTGCAACATCGTGGTGGCCTACATGTCCCCTGACATGTCCAAACAGACCTTGGACCTGCTCAACCTCATCAACCAGTTCTTCCTGTTCTTCAAGTGCTCGGTGACACCTGTCCTGCTCCTGTGCCTCTGCAGACCCCTGGGCCAGGCCTTCATGGACTGCTGCTGCTGCTGCTGCGAGGGCTGCAGCCCTGACACTGCCTCCAGCGAGGGCAGCGCTGACAGCAAGCTCAAAACTGAGATGTCCTCCTCCATCTTCTTTGACAAGCCCCGGGAGTCCCCTCCACCCCTCCTGGCCCTTGGCACGCCTTGCTAAGTGCCATTAGGGAGCTGTAGAGACCATTCCACCACCTACTCCCAAGACCACACATTGTTTTGCCATTAGTGCCTGGGTCAGGACATGGAGCAAGCAGAAGAGACAGCTCAGGGGGCTGCACCATGGGCTTCAAACCCCACATTGGGCAAGTGGAGCTTGAAACTCCAGCCCCCACGGCTACGTTGGCAGCCGCCTTGTCTCCGTCCAAGGGCCTGGAAGGACATCAGCACCATCCCATCCTGGCTGCCCAGCCAGGCTCTGAGGGATTGCTGCTGTGGCAATGGAGCTGTGCCAAAAAGGTCCCATCTGAAACTACTGAGGGTTTCCATGGTCGCTTGCAGAGGACACAGCAAACACAAACTGCCCTCGTCCTGTCCCGTCCACTCCTGCCAGCCCCCTCCACACAGTAGGAGAAGGTCCCAGTGACTGTATCGTGCCAGGTCCAAGCAGTACGAGCTCAATAAACCAGTAACTTAGAGTGCGGTGTATGTGCAGCTGCCCAGCACTGCCCAGCAGAGCCCCGGCGCTTGGACGGCTCTTCCCCAAGACCTGGGGGTCTAGGGTGGGCAGGAGAGCAGCCAGGCCTCATCAGACAGCACCTAAAGGGGAAGGGCCCCAAGGTGGGGGGCCTCCAGCCACCTGCCCGCTGCAGGGACAGAACTGTGCCAGAGCGATGTTTTCAGGGCACAAAGATTTCCAAGCCCCACACCCACTCTCTGCCCAAGGCTCCTGCACCCAGGGGGGCCTTCAGGCAGCAGCCGGGGCAGCAGGATGGTGCTGAGGGCAGGCTGGCCATGCCAGCCCCATCCACCCGAGCTCTTAAAGCTCCTTGTCCTGCCGCTGGCACCAGCCCCAGCCCACAAAATGCCAGGGCGAGGAAGCTGGTTGCTACGGCCGGGTGAATGCGAGGGGCTCACTGCGGGCTTTGTGCGGCACCGACACCCACCGGGCTTTGCTTTCACAGCCCCGTTTCCAGGGAAACAAAAGCCCCAGTTTTCTTCCGAACGCACAAATCTGGGTTTTCCCTTCCCCACCCCCCCTCGCCAGTGCCGTGCCCCAGGAACCGCCAGGAAGAGGGGGTTCATCCTGGTGTAGAAGGGGGAGCAGAGCCTGGGCCACGCCCTCACCCCCCAGCATCCCGATGGGGTGAGCAGGGTCCTCGGGGGGTTCGGAGGCGGTGGGAGGGGGGGAGCGGGGGCAGCTCATGCGCTTGGTCCGCGCTGCTCCGTCCTGAGCCTGGGCCAACAGCGAACAAAGCCCAGCTTGTGTTTGCGGCCACGCGGGGCTGGATGCGTGCGAGGAGGAGAGCCGGGGGGGCACGGAGGGTGCAGGCACCATCGCAGGCAGCACCCTCACCACGGCCAACACAGCGCAGGCAGAGCACCCCACGAGCTGGGCTGAACCCCAGCCTCCGTGCCCAGTACCCAGGCAGGCTGCCACAAAGCACAAAACACAAGCCTGGGGGGGCAGCCCCATAGATCGAGGGGCAGGGCTGCCCCTGCCAGCAGCGGCCACAGCCCCTGGGAGGGGCTGGCACAGGCAAGTGATGCCCCCTCCAAACCCAGCATGGAAGCAGGGACACGATGTGGGGACAGAGGAAGGTCTAATGGCCACAACCAAAAGTCTCCGAGCTCCTCTTTGCACCCAGGCCAAGAAAACAAGGCACCCCGAGCGATCAGTTGGCTCTGGCATCTTTTGGGTGAGCACGACCATGTGGGTGTGTGGTGCTGCCTAGGGGACAGGGACCCCTGCCCTATGTTCTGAGGCGCAGGCACCGCACCAAGGAAGGGGGAGCAGTGAAGGTGAGGAAGGAAAGTAACTGCAACCACACCCCCCAACGCAAAATTGTTAATTTATTAGGAGGCAAAAAAATTGTACAGTTACAAGAATCATTTCCCAACAGAGGTCAAATCTGAGCCAAAATAGCTCTTAAAAAAAGAAAAAAAAAAAGGGATGGGGGTGACAACACTTTACAATTAATTAAATTAAAAAAAAAAAAGGAAACCTCTCTTTGTGCAATTCTGCAAAAACAGGAACAGAAGAGAAACCCCCCAGTCTCGCTGCCCCAGAGTCGAGCAGGGGAAGGGGCTGGGAGGGGGCCCTGCAGCCCCCCACCCCTGGGCCAGCAGCCCCTCTCCCCCAGCGCTGAGCTGGTGGCTGCCCCCCACTCCCTGCTGTGCCCGACCCCACTGCCCAGGCACCCTCTCGATGGCAGCATGTGTCCCCCACCCCAGTAAGTCCCCCCCAGAACAACCTGGCCAGGCCCCCAGGCTGTGCCTGCAGAGACCCAGCAGCTCCTCACAGAGGCAGGCTCAGCCTTCCTGCCCCACCCTCCAATTTCCTCTCACCCTCTCCCCACCTGCAGACAAGGACCCAGTCATGCCCCCCCAGCCAGG
>VZZY01004020.1:167030-186862 GCA_013400335.1 Eurystomus gularis | reverse complement strand
TGCCCCCGAGGACCCCCTGCATCAGCCCCTTGTATCACAGTGGAGCAGGACAGGACAGCAGGGCAGGATTTGGCCCAGGCACAGGGCTGGGGGGCGATGTGGGGCAGGGGGACGAGGGGGTGAGGAGGGGTTGGGGCAGTGGCATGGCAGCCAGAGGCAATGGTGGAGGGGTGACTAATCCCTGTCACCCTGGATGGGTGAGGAGCCCAGGGGATGGGTGAGGAGCCCAGGGGATGGCATCACCCCCCAACCCTGCCCATGGGGCCGAAGCCCAAGGAAGAGCAAGGTGGGTGTGGTGAACCGATGGGCATGCTCCCAACACACCCAGGATGCTCTCTGCCCTGGGGTACAGGCAGGACACCCAGGGGAGGGACATGGGAGCCCCAGGGGACCTGCCTGCAGCCTAGCACAGCCCCATCCCCCTGGGGCTACCTTCTGCCACCACCCCCACCTTCCTCCCAGTGCTGACCCCCGGCCAGCCTTGGGGAGCCCACAGCCTTCCTACCGCTCACAGGGCCCAGTTTAGTAACAGTGCTATCACTTAAATTAAAAAATTAAAATATATATACATATATATATATATACTGTATACACGGACAACAACAGAACAGTGCCAAAGTGGAAGAGACAGAGAGGGGAGGGGAGAGGAGAGGGGGGCAGTCGGACATTTTCTTTACAATAAAAACAAGGGCTCCACCTCAACGCGAGCAGAGTCTGGGGTCCCCTAAAAATACCCATCTAGAGAGAGCTGGAGGGACAGAGCAGGAGAAAGAAGGGGCATGGGCTTGTACAATGGCATCTTCCCGATCTGAGCCGCCCTCCGTGGGATCTCAGCTTCTCCTAGACTTCGAGTGCTGGATAAGCCACTGTAGGGTGATGTCTGCGAAGGCAAGGGGACGGTCAGAGCCTGTCCCTCCAGCTGGCAGCCCCTCTGTGCTTGGGCAAACAGCCGGGCACGCTCCACACCTCAAGCCCCACACTGGAGCCACCAGTACTCACCAATGTTGTCCTTTTCTTTGCAGGAAATGGAGTAGCAACAGATCTCTCGGTCCTGGATGGCAGAGAGGTTCCTGCGGGAGAGGAGCGAGCTCTGGCTGCAGATCCCCGGGGCTGCATCTCAGGGGTGATGGGAGATGCCTCCGGGCAGCCTTGTGAAGGGTCTTTTTGGACCTCAGCTCTGAGACAGGGGACACTTTGCAGGGGCAACATCTCCCCAGGTTCCCAGGGACCTGCATGTGGGTCAGGAGAGGACACCCGCACTCCATGCCCATGGTCCATGGGGTCTATGCATCAGGGCAGGAGGGACCCAACCCCATGGAGAGTCTGGCCACAGAATTACACAGCTTCCTGCCCTAAACCTCGGCTGCACAGGCCTGTGGTGAGATGGGGCAGGGCGGGTTTGGGAGTGGCACAGGGATGGAAGCACAGGAGCTGCACAGGTGCCCACAGGCACAGGGGAGATGTCCCAGGGGTGGCCAGTGGGGAGCAGAGATGCTGCAAGTCCATGCAGTGTCCCAGTTCTCCCAGTGCAGAGGGGGGATTTCTCCCCGCAGTGTGGAGGTGGCAGCACCGGCTGCAGGAGGTCACAGGCTGGCATGGAAAAGGGCGGTGAAATAAGGGAGATGTACATGGATGGTGTCACGCACTGGAGCAGGATCCAACCCCCAAGCCTCGAGGGCTGCCTGCTGCTGGGGCACAGCGCCCTCAGCAGAGCCAGGAGAGGGTGCTGGGAGTAGCACCCGCCGGGAGCTGGGCTCCAACGCCACCGTGTGGCACCTGGGACCCAGCCTGGGCACCGTGACACCACCACGCTGGGGAAGGAGGACAGGCAGAGCACGGTAGGGTGACCAGGACATGGCAGGAATGGGGAGGAGGTCACCCTGTGTAATAGCCCCACCACAGTCACCTGGGCACCAGCACACTTACATCTTCTCAATGAGCTCCTTCTCATCCAAGGCACCGGGCAGGTCTCGCTTGTTCCCCAGGACTAGGACCTGCAGGGGGGTAGAAGGGACACCTGAAGCTCTTGGCCACCAGACGAGGCAGAAACCTGCTTCTGCCACCCAGAACGGGACCCCAGCTTGAGATGAAGACAGCCTTGGCCACCTCACCAGGGTGTGCCCAGACAGATAAAACCCCTTCAGTGGGCAACCAGAAGGCAGAGCACTTCAATTAACAGCCTTAATTAGCCCAAATACAGCATCTCCTGTGTACTCTCTAGTCCCATTGAGAAGCTGGCCCCACAGCACATCCTCCCTGAAGGGCAGCAGCATCTCTCGTGCCGTCTAGGATGTTCTCCCAGGAGTGTTTTGCTGTCTTTGAGCAAAAAATCAAGCAAAATGGCTAAAAATGTTATCAGGAAGGAGCCAGATGTGGCTGCTGTGCAGAACCTGCTCTCTGTGGGCAGCCAGCCCAAAAAAAGCCACTGCTCTTTGCACCATCCACTGATCTCTCCTTCCTTCAAGGCTTTTCACATCCACAAAGGCACCCTCAGACCATGCAGGGAAAATAACCACCCAGCAGGACTCACTCATCCCTCTGGAGCATGCCACGTGACTGTCATCTGACAAGGATGGCACCAAGGCTGCGGCCACCTCCCCAGGGTGAGCCGGGGCCTCTGCAGCATCCTTCAGCTTAAATCTGGAGACTTGGTCTCCAAAAGGAGCACTCAGAGGGCTGCAGAGGCAGCACGTTATGACAGAAGCTTAATTTAGTGTTTGGAATCTGGGGAAAATCCTCAGTTGGCTCTTTCCAAAGGATGATGATTTGGGATGCCCTGTAAGCATCCAGCGCTGCTGCCAGGGCTCACCTCCTGCAAACATCACAACCCCGCAGCCACTGTCCTAGGAGACAAGACCTTCATGTCCCACCATAAACAAGGTGCAAATGCATGCAAGGACAGATCTCAAGCATCAGGGGGTTTTCTGGTCTATTCTAAAGACTCCCTTTCTCTGTAGGCTGGCTCAGCCCTGGGCTAGAAAGCGTCATTGCCCCAGCTCCTGCAGGAGTGCAGCAAGGAAGGGGACCTCCCCAGGGAAGGAGATTCCCTCCCAAATCTGCTCTGCAAAATCCAAGCCCCTCACTGCAAACCCCAACAGCCTCCAGCCTGAGGATTATGAGTGCCTAGGGGGGACCGATCCAGACAACTCACCGGGATGCCCTGGAGTTGTGGCTTGTCGAGCAGGTTGTGCAGTTCGTTCTTGGACGCCTCTATTTTCTCCTGATCGGCAGCATCCACCATGTACCTGCAAGGAAAGGGACAACCCTGAGTGATGCCAAGGTCCATGCCACCACCAAACCTTGCTCACACAGCAGCCGCACCACCCCCACTAGCTCCTGGAGCAGTGCTCAGAGGTGATGGACAAGGGAATCCTTTCCCCAGGATCACACTTCCCAAGAAACGCTGTGAAGCTGAGAACCCCTCATGTCTCCCAGGTGAATGGAGGACCTCCCTGTCCTCATCTCCACAGGGATCCATGACAGCAGGGATAGGGTGGGTGGGGGAAGCCCAGGCACTGCCCAGGCATAAGAAGCTGCAAGGCACACATTGCCTCCCAGTGAGCAGCGCATCTGCATCGTATGGAGACACCGAGAATGGAGGGAAGTGAAGAAGACAAGAGGAGCTGAGGGAGAGGGTCCTGCTTGTCCCCTCAACAGAAGCAATCTTGGGCAGGGTGCATGGAGCAGAGGGAAGACGCTTGCTCTGGGCAGCTGGGAGATGTTCAGGAAGGATTTGGCTCCTACAGGCAGACCCCCCAACCTGAAAAGGATGTAGGAGAAGCCAAAACTGGGGAGAGCAACTGATCAAAGCAGCCTTTCTTTTAAAGATCAAGAAGCTGTCAGAGAAGAAGTGAGGAACACCACTGAGTTTCACCAGGCCTTGTGGGGTTTGTTATAAACAGGAAAAGAGCCTTTAGCTGAAGCGCTGGACACAGGAAACGAGGGGAGAGGGAAAACCATGGCCCAGGCAAGGCCACGAGCCTTTGGCACAGCACACGGGACACAGGGCTGAAGGCAAGAGAAAGGGGACGAGGAAGGCAGCCTGGAGCATGAGCTGGATGGCCACAGGTCCTTTTGTTTCTTCTCAACCAGACGGACTACTTGGGAAAAATTATGAAATTATGGGAAGAGACAGTGAAAGGAGTAAAAAAAACAGGATTTTGTAACTTCCAGCATAGTCCACTGTAACAAAAAGTGTCAAGGTCATGTCCCAACATGGTGACACTCAGCAAGGGCAGGACCAGACAATGCTGTCCCAACAAGCAGGACAAGTGGGCCCTCACTCCTCCTCACCTGCCAGACCTACAGTGGGGAAGGGCAGTAGAGAAACCCAGCCCTCCAAAATCCCAGGGCATAGTCCACTGATGAAGGTCACATAAATCTGACTTTTCTGACTGGGTTTAGGTAACTGCGATGTGGTGTCCCAGGGTGAAAGTCTGTCCCGAGGAGCAGGCAGCCTGCTTCCCATGAGCATCCCACCAGGCTCATCCCCAGCCTGGACTCCTTGGGACTGAGCTTACCACCATGTTTGCAAGCAGGAGACCTGTGGGGAATTGCTGACAGTCAGCAGCAGGTATGGCATGAAGAGTCCTCCTAGCATAGGATTCATCCAACGGCACTTAAAACACCATGACCTGGAAGCATGCTGCTGGCAGGTACCCTTAAAACCAGCCTCTTGGAAAGGCTGAGCCCCATCGATGCCTCTGTGATGAACTGGCAGCGCTGTGGGAGCACGGGAGCCAGGAAGGGCACGATCCAGGAACAGAGCGGGGCCAAGTGACACTGGTCCTGGTTGCCCGCTGCTCAAAGCCTGTGGAGGCACCAGTCCCAGGAGGAAGCATCTCAACTCCCAACACAGGTGTCTGGCTCCAGCAGCGAAGGCACCGCAGCTCCCCCGGCTGCAGCCTGCCCAGCACCCTTGGGTGGGCAGTGGCTCAGCATCGGCTCACGGATCCCAGGGGTACTCACACGATGGCACTCACTCCGCGGCAGTACCGCTCCCACATGCTGCGAAACCGTGGCTGGCCACCAATGTCCCAGAGCTGTGACAGGGAGAAGGCTGTGTTACCTCACCATCCTGCCCCTTATCCCACCGTCCTGCCCCTTATCCCACCATCCTGCCCATGACCCTTCCCTGTGCCTGGCCAGAGCACTAGGCACGCACCAAACCCCACCCCTCGCCTCCTCTTCAGCTCAAACCTAACAAAGAGGCTCCTGAATTGTTTAGGAAAGGAGACCTCTCAGGAAGGGCAGCTGGAGGTGTTTAATATCTTCTCTGAGGTGCGTTTGCTGGCATGGAGGGACCTCCTTGCCCAAGCTGGGGTGCTCCTCCCCATGCCCACCACACCTCCTGGCCTTTCACTGATGCATTTGCCATTTCAAAACACTCAGCATGCTCTCAGAAACATTTCTGTAGCAGGCAGAGATCCCCAATCAGCTTTTCAAGCCCACCCCACCATTATTTCCAAGTCCAATCCAGGACGCTTGAAAGACCCAGAAAGGGTAGAAACCTCCTCTCCCTTTGCCCTCCTGGCTGAGACCACCACTGCAAGCCATGACCTCTTTTTCCCAGTGTTTCCACCCTCAGCAAGGTGACCACATCCATGAGTTCCTCCCAGCAAGTTAGAGGTGTAAGAAAACCTCCAGCTTTGCAGCTCAGACTGGCTCCTGCTGCAAAGGTCTGGATCTCCTCCATCCCTTCCCACCATCTCCTCTAGTGGGTAGGAACCTAACAGGGCAGATCTTCCCAACTTCAGCTAGGGTTGCTGGCACCCTTCAACCTCCAGCAGAAGACCCACCAATCTCCCTTCACTCTGTCTTTGATCCCATCTGCACTTTACCTTTATGGTAACATTCCCCTTGGTGATCTTCCTCATGTTAAAGCCCACCGTTGGGATCATGTCTTCATTGAACTGTCCTGACTGCAAGGAACAAGATTAAACAGCATTAGGAGGCATGCAAACCCCACCAGCCTGCCCTGAGCAGGACAGGGAGGCCAACAGCCTGCTCAGAAATAACCCCAACGCTCTGCCAGCCCTGCAGCAGGCATGGCATGACCCTCCTTCTGGTCCTTACCAGGAGCCAATTTAGAGCCAAGGAGACAAAATGCCTGTAGGATGGAAATGCTGCTGCTGCTGCATGGGGTGCAGGGTGCCCTGGTGAAGCCCCCAGCCCCTTGGTGGGGTGGTG
Organism: Eurystomus gularis; assembly: GCA_013400335.1. NCBI lineage: Eukaryota > Metazoa > Chordata > Aves > Coraciiformes > Coraciidae > Eurystomus > Eurystomus gularis. The sequence continues at coordinate 180,673 of VZZY01004020.1, read as the reverse complement.
GAGGCTCACCCAACGCAGCCCCTTCCAGGCAGGATGCCCAAGTCCTTTGTGAGAGGAGGGCAAGACCTCTGTCCACTGCAGCGATCTCAGCTCAGCTGTGCTGGCCCCAAATGTCTGCCACACACCTGCTGGCAGCCTTGAGAGGACTCCCGTGGGGTACACACAGAGGCCAGGCCCACCCAGAGGAGAAACCTCCTGCACTGGCTCCAGCTGCGAGTCTTGGGGGCTTCACCACGTTTTCTGCTTTGGATCACTTATGGCCCAGCCCAGCAAGGCTGACTTCTGCTTTCCTACAAGTCCATCGCCCATGGGTAGCTGCCTGCATAGGTCCTCCAGCCCCAGCACCCTGCCCATGCACGAGAGCATCCCCAGCCCTGGAGGGTTTCAAAGCCATGGAGATGTGGTGCTGAGGGACATGGTTTAGCAGCAGACTCAGTACAGCAGGGTTATGGTTAGACTGGATGATCTTAAAGGTCCTTTCCAACCTAAATGATTCTATGATTCTATGATTCTCTCTGGAGCCCCCAATATAAGAGGGACATGGACCTGTTGGAGCAGGGCCAGAGGAGGCCATGAAGATGATCCAAGGGCTGGAACTCCTCTGCTGTGAGGCCAGGCTGAGAGAATTGGGGTTGTTCAGCCTGGAGAAGAGAAGGCTCCAGGGACACCTTCTTGCAACCTTTCAGCATCTGAAGAGGGCCTACAAGAAAGCTAGGGAGGGACTTTTTATGAGGGCCTGTCATGACAGGATGAGGGGTAATGGCTTTAAAATGGAAGAGGGGAGATTTAGGTTAGAAATTAGGAAGAAGTTTTTCACTCTGAGGGTGGTGAGACACTGGCACAGGTTGCCCAGGGAGGTTGTAGATGCCCCAACACTGGATGTGTTCAAGACCAGGTTGGACGGGGCTTTGAGCAACCTGGTCTAGTGGGAGGAGTCCCTGCCCATGGCAGGGGGTTGGAACTGGATGAGGTGCCTTCCAACCCAAATCCATTCAAGGATTTGCAGCATCCCAGTCCCGCTGCAAAACGCTGCCTTGCCATTCCTCGTGCCCGACACCGCACCACAGGGACAGGACACTGCTGGTCTGCTAAAGCCCACCCCATCTTCCAACCGGCTGCTCAAATCTCAGTGCTGTACAATGGTCCTGGGCTGAGCAGCACTGGGGAACATTCTGGACGGCACCAGCAGAGATGTGGCGTCCCTGGGGCAGGAGCTGCCAGAGCCCTTTACCCTCTGCCTCCAGCAGCTCCCACCTGACAAGGAGCCTCCCTGGGAGCCAAACCAGCCAGGAAGCCAACGGGGGTTTGACAACCAAGGCCTTTTGGTCGCCACTGCCAGAAACCTGCAGGAACTACCACGGTCAAACTCATCACAGCAGCTCTTTACTGGCCTAAAATCCTGGTTTCTCTAGGATTTCTCTGGGGTTTCTTTTAGTTAACACAAGTCTCAAAAAGGGAAGGCAAATGATGCCATTTTCTGATAAGCAGAATTTTGTGCCCTGTTGAGCCAACAGCTCCTCCAGACCCACCACGTCAGCAAGTCCCCAGGGTTTTCCTGACCTCGTCCAATGGTTCTGCAATATGTGCCACTTCCCTTTTTCATTTCCCTTTTGCATTCATCAGCAAAGCCCAGCAGCCCAGGGGGCTCCGAGCCCCAGTGCACCCCAAAACCACACTGGGGACGGGCGGGGAAAGGCACCGGGGGAGAGGAGGGGAGGCAGGCAGGAATCCCTCGACCACTGGCCCACACAGGGGATATCTCCTGCGGACTGAGGTTCAACACAGAATTTGGCTTCAAGAACCAGGTTTTAAGGAATTACCAGACATCAATCAGAAGATCAAATGGAGAGCAATTGCTGAAGAGCTCTTGGAAGCTACAGGCACCTCCATTAGGGATCCAGGAGCACATCCTGAATCCTGGGAACAGGCTTCCCAGGGCAGTGGTTGAATCACCATTCATGGAGGTGTTTAAAAGCTGTGGAGATGTGATGTTTAGACGGTTTAGTAGCTGACTTGGTAGAGAAGGGTTATGGTTGGACTGGATGATCTTGGAGGTCTTTTCCAACCTAGATGATTCTATGAATCTGTGACATCACGGGAACTGCTGGCTGTGCAAAAGTGACCTGAGACATGATTCACACATGATGGCTCTTCTTCCAGGAAGGGATGGGCTGCAGGAGCCAGGAGTCACCTCTGCTTCCCCCCAAGATGGGAGCGAGCATGTCTCTATGAGCACACCTTGCTTCCTGCCCCAAATCCTCCACTCACCACAGCCTGCCACCAGGTTGCCCATGGCCAAGGGGCAAACAAAAACCTACTTGTGCTGTCCAAGAAAGGCCAGGATGGGAACATGGCACGTCATGGTCCAGGATGGTTTGCATGTGGTCCCTTCCCTGTGGCAGTGTCTTCAACACGCTGCAGCAAGCTGAGTTCCTTCTGCATCAGCTGCTCTCCAAAACCCTTACCAACTCTGAATGGTGGCAATACAACGTCCCCTCTTCCCTCTCCAACTGTACTGGACACTGATGGCACAACTTCAACTACCTCCAGGGACCAGCACTCCACAGCTCCATTGCCAGTGAGAGCAGAAATGAGGTCTGCAGCCCGGCTACAGGGGTGCAAAAGCTTCACTGGACACATATTTCCCCCAGATTTTGGTTACACAATAGATACAGCGTCTGTGCTGACCCTGGAGATCATGCCCAGCCACACGGATTACTTGGGAATGGGACAGGAAGTGAGGCCAGCAGGGATTCCTCTGGGAGACACAAAAATCCTTGCAGGCAAGATGGATTTTGTGGCTAAAACAGGTGGATCAGGACTTTACAGGCTCTAGTTCATCACTGGTTTTGCCAGGGTCACCTCACCTCCTTGCCTTGGTGCCCTTGCTGGAAGATAAATGACTTTCCAGTTGGGTTTACTGGGAAAGGAGGCCAGGATCCAGCTTCTGCAGGGGCAAGCGGTGTGCCCAGGTCACTCTGAACCTCACCCTCAGACACATGCACATGGACACCACATCACCTGCCACTTCAGCCATTTTACCCTGCTTGGCCAGCACCCTGGATCTCAGCTCACTGGCACAGGCAAAGAAGCAACCTCAGCCATGCTGCATCCACCAGCTCTGGCAAGCAGTCTGCAGAGCCGCAGTGGCCAGGTCCTGCTCCTGGCCGTGGCCATGCAGCTGTCACCTTGTCCCAGCACAAGATGACACTGCTTTGATGTGACCTGCTCTCGATAAATCACTGCTCGCTGTTTTGCAGCCCATAATCCCCAGATGCTCACAAACACGCCATTCCCCAGGGACCGGAGATGTCATCACAAAAGCTTGGCCCCTGGTAATCTGAAGTCATGTCTCCATGAGAATATGGGGCAGAGGTAGATGCCAAATATGCTCCAGGTTGGACGGCTCCCACCTGTGCCTGGACCATCCCCAAAACCACCCACCTTTGTGCTCCTGAAGACATCTCTGTCTGCATGGCACAGCCAGGTCCCTGCCAAACCCTGTCCAAGCTCCAACCCAGCGAGAAACGCAGAGGGTTTAACTTCTCCCTCCCAATCACCCTGTCCAGCCTCCGCAGGGACTGTGTGCAGAGCACAGGGCGGGAGCACCAGCAGCTGGGAACTTCACATCCAAAGCCATGGCTCTTCCAGGAGCTCTTTTCCAAAACACCTTAAAAAGACCAGCCCTGCTGCAGAGGCTTGCTCCAGCCCCCAGCACATCACCAAGCCGAGCCACGACAGCTCCACCAATGGATACCGGGCTCCAAGTATCATAGAATCGTAGATCACAGAATGGTTTGGGTTGGAAGGGACCTTAAAGATCATCTAGTTCCAACCCCCTGCCATGGCAGGGACACCTCCCACTAGACCAAGTTGCTCAAGGCCCCGTCCAACCTGGCCTTAAACACCTCCAGGGGTGGAGTATCCACAACCCTCCTGTGCAACCTGTGCCAGGGTCTCATGACCCTCAGAGTGAAGAATTTCCTTCTAATTTCCAATCTAAATCTCCCCTCTTCCAATAAAGCCAAACTCAAGCCAAGCCTTTCCAACGCTGCCCTTTGTCAGCAGGTATTGCAGCTCTCTGGGGCACTGAGCATCGCAGGGAACCTACAGCATGAACCCCTATGTCACCATGAAGAAGGTATCAGAGGGGACAGGGCTGTCCCCAGGTGCAGCACAGCCCTCCCCAGGAGCCCAGTGACCTGTGAAGGGGGGCTGTCACCTGGAGCAAGGTGGGACAGAGCTACTGCAGGACTGGCAGCAAGGAAGAAGAGCCACCACACTGGTTTGAGGAGAAGACAATCTCAGCTTTTGCCCCAAATCATAGAATCATCTAGGCTGGAAAAGACCTCCAAGATCATCCAGTCGAACCATAATCCTACTCTACCAAGTTTGCTGCTAAACCAATGTCCCTCAGCACCACATCTACACAGCTTTTAAACACATTCAGGGGTGGTGATGTGTCCATCAGTGAATCCTCAGTATATTTTGGTCTCAAAATCTCCATGCAGAGGGATCACACTGGAGGGACATATACTGGCCAGACCTCACAGCAGCCTGCGCTGCTCAAGCACAGTGCCATGGGACAGGGATGGGCATCCCAGTCCCCCTTCACCCTAAAGCAGATGGTCTAACCATCAACACCTGCAATTCTCATACATGGTCTGGCTCTGCAGCACCCCTCAGCTTGGAAACTCAACATCACCAGCTTTCAGCACTGTAGAAAACCCTCAGGCCCCTCCTGGCCACGTTCCCAGTGATGTCACCACAGCTGACACAGTCCGTGCTGCCCTCCCTGGCCCCACTGGCGCTATCTCCAGGGCACTCTATCTCAAGAGCAAAAGTGTGATATCGTCACAAGCCTGTAGGTGTAGCCAGGCCATACACCAGCTGACCCTGGAGCCATGGTGATGCTGGTGTGACCAACACTGCCAGGAAGCGCACAGGAGCCAGGCAAGAAGACAATGCTCTCCAGGACAGGTTCATTCCACTCCCTGCAATGCAGCTCATGGCTTTTGATTTTTTTTTAGAGCACGGTATTGCCACAGCTCAGTTTCCTTCATACAAACAAGGTTTCTCAGATGAAAGGGGAAATCCTTGGAGCTTTTGCTCCTTCAACTCTGCACCACAGCCCGAAACACCCTGGAAGGTGGCGCTGACCCAACACCCTGTTTGAGGCACAGACACATTGAGGTGCTCCCAGCAGCTCCATGGGGACACACAGCACAGCTCTCGACTCCAAGGTGGAGAATGCACCTCTGTACAAGAGCTGCAGCAATCTCTGCTCCCACCTCCATGCACAACTGCCTACAAGTGTATTAGCAGTTGCTCTCATTCAGGATGTGTCCATAATGGTCAGGAAAAACTTCTTTCCTGTGAGGGTGACAGAGCCCAGAGAGGTTGTGGAGTCTCCTTCTCTGGAGACTTTCAAAACCCACCTGCACATGATCCTGTGTAACCTGCCCTAGGTGACCCTGCTCTGGCAGGCAGGTTGGACGAGATGATCTCCAGAGGTCCCTTCTGACCCCTACCATTCCAAGATTCTCCGGTCAGAGCTGGTGGCCACCCAAAGCACTGGTGGCTCTAGAGTGACTGCTTGGTGCTGGCCCAGGCTTTAGGGTGCTGGACATGCACAGTCCCCACCAGCTAATGGTGCCTTGATGGTGGCACAGGGTTTCTTACAGAAACTCTGGAGAAAAGCAAAAGCCTCTAGATCCAAGGAAGGCACTGAGAAGGTTCCCTCCTGTGAGCTCGGGGAATGCTGTGGAACAGCACCGAAGCAGAGCTGCTCTGCTCTGCACATCCCAAGCCAACCCTGCAGCTCAGAGGCAGCTGGCAATCCCTTCAGAGAACTTGAGATCCTCTGGGACAAGGTGAAGGTCACAGCTTAGCAGCTCTGCCCTTAGTATTGCCCTCCTGAAGGAAACAGAAGCAGCCCCTCTGCTATTCAGTGCACGTCTCCAAACACGATGGACCCACGCAAGCTGGCACCTGCTACCAAGCCCGATGGATGGCTCCAGCAATGAAACCTTGAAGACATGGTGTCTAATCCATCCTCAACCTATAACATCTCCATGCCCCTACACCCATCTACCTCTGCTCCATGGTCCAACCCAGCTTATACAAACTCAGTGCTGGAGCAGCTTGGCCCAACTCTTGTTTCTGAGGTGGCTTGGTCTCCCTTGACCCATGCAGGCCACCTGTGGTCCCTGAAGGCACAGCACTATTGGCAGCTGTGCTGCAGGTCCACAGCCCCACCACAACACAGGTGGAACCTCATGAAGACAAGGCCTTGTGCTCTCCTTTCTAAGCTGGGTTTATCAAGGGGAAGCTGCAAGGAACCTCCTAGATAAGCCTGTATTAAGTTCTGTGATAAAAAAGAAACAAACATCTGCACACACACAAAGGAACAAAGAGAGACAAGAACAGATGGACAAACCTACCAGAACCTTGTTCCAGCTGCTCCTAGGGCAGGAGAGCCAGAGCAGGTTCCTCTACCCAGGGGCAAAACAGCACAAAGGGAATGCAAAGTACAGCAGGGGAGAAGCACCTTGACATGGATGAGACTTCTTCTGGGATGTCTACAGGAACAAACATGGGAAAATAGAGGGATAAGGGGATAAAAAGGGTCACTAGGTTGCTGGTCACTGTGTCTGGCCATGCCTTGTGCTCAACCAGCCAGTCTGTCCTGTCTTTCCCTGGGTAAAAGTCTCTATCTTCTGTGTGCATGTGTGTGTCTGGGGGGTCTGAGCGCCAGCAATTGGTCTCCAAACCAGGGTTCAGAGGCCACTTGTCCCTGGTGCAGCCATTGCTGAGTAGGTGGAGTGGCCACTGAGCCAGGTGGGCATTCCCAGGGTGACACCATGCGAGAAGGTGGCTGCTTGAGGGACCAGGAGGTCTGGGACAACAGTCAGAGCAACTGTGGGGTCTGAGGGTCAACTGAGAGATCTCTCTTTCTGTGAGTTATGGCTGGGGAACACCACAGCAGGCAGAGCTGGCAGCAAAACTGAGTTTAAGTGAAACCCCTTCCCTTTCTCCAAGGCTGCAAGGCTGAGACCAAAGTAAATCAAGCGGCACCCGCACAAAACAACTCTTCCACCTGCTGAAGCTGCTCCACCTGACAAGTAGAGACAAGTAGGAGAGAAAATCTGCATAATGGCAATAATTAAAAACCAGGCGTAATGAAGCCTGGAGCTAAACCAGTACATTCTCCACTTTTAGAGGAAATGAGTGGACTCTGTTTTCCGACTAAAAAAAAAAAAAAGGAACAAGAAAAATGGAGAACCAAGCAGTCAGTGCAGGCTGTGGAAAGATAAGAGAAAGCTGGAGACAAGGACAAACCTCTCATCAGGCTGTAGCTGGTGGACTCTTGGTATCAGGCCAGAGAAAATATGGGAGGTTTCTCCTTGGCCATTTGTCCACAGCTCCGAGCCTGCACAGCCATCAGATTCCAATGCAGGTGTTGTTTGTCCCTCTAAAGCAGTGAACACCCATCCCCAGATCCATCAGGCATGGATTCCAAGTCCTGAGCTCATACCCAGCCTGACTGCCCATTCCCACTAGGCCCTTGGGCACTAGCTTCTCCCTCAGACCTCTGCAGAGCACATGAGGACATGGAGTCCCGCCACTTCTTCTCAAGCTTTGCTTGGCTTTGCTACAGGGCTAAAGGCTGATTGCTGAAGAGTTAACAAAGCAGTGATATATCCAAACGGGACCTCTCAGATGAGGGACACCAGAACAAAGACCAGCAGTTTCTCTAAGGACCAGGCAGCTGAGCTCACCACAGCCTGGTAGCCCTTGACTCTCCAAAGCTGGATCAATCTCCAAGGCTGCCCTGCTTTGAAAGGCCAGAGATCTCCAATCCAGGCTGCTTGAGGCACATACTACCCATTAACTTTGCAATCTTGTCATAGAATGGTTTGGGTTGGAAGGGACCTTAAAGATCATCTAGTTCCAACCTCCCTGCCATGGCAGGGACACCTCCCACTAGACCAGGTTGCTCAAAGCCCCATCCATTGGTCTTACTGACGTTTACACTTTTCTGGGGCTGCCTTTAAACTTTGCACTCTTTAATTTAAAAAAAAAATAAAATTACAAACTCCTTAATTAGCAGTTCTTTGCTATGTCAGGACCCTAGGTTATGCTGAGGGGGGACTCCAAGGACTACGCTTGTGTTTTCCAGGATGTGTCAGTGCTCTCGCCTGGTAGAGGACACCCACACTGTGGGACACACGTGGCCAGGCAGACACTTCCATGGCCAGCTCAACCCCAGCCCTGCACATGCCTGTGCCCAGGAAAGCCCATCCAGGGGCACAGCAGTCCCAAAACCCATCACTGGGGTGCAACATGACAGCAGCGCACATCACCCCCGGCACAGGACAGTCACTGTTCTCAGATGTGTCATCAACAGCCCCAGCAAGGGCATCCCAGTGAGCCTCAAGTATGGGTGTCCCTTGCACCACAGACAGGAGGCATCTGAACCCTGGTTTGGAGACCAGTTGCTGGTGCTCAGACCCCCACATGTACACAGAAAAGAGATCCTTATCCAGGGAAAGACAGGACAGACTGTGCTTGTAGAGCACAGGGCATGGCCAAATGTACTGACCAGCAACCTGCTGACATGCAATGGACCCTTTTGATTCCCTTCTCTCTCCATTTTCCCATGGTTGTTCCCATAAACATCCCCAAAGTCTTATGTCACGCCAAGGTGCTTCTCTCCTGCCTGTCTCTGGGCTCCCCAGCATGACTCTGAGCCAGGGCAGAAACGCCTCAGACACATGCCACGATGGTGAGGGGGTTTTTAAGGCAGCCTGAGCAGGGCAGAGTATCCCACCAGGCTTGGTCCCTCTCCTGGCTTCCCCAGAGCCCTCCACTGTGCAGAGTAGGTCCCACAAACCCTTGTTCCGAGCTGGACAGCAGTGCAGCCATGGCTCTTCTTGCAAAACTCGGAGTGCAGGTGAGCCCTGGAGCCCCCAATACACAGGAACAAGACTTGGAGCAAGACAAGTGGCTTTACCTGGGTGGGCTGCATGGAGCATCTCTGGATTGCACGGCACTGCAGCAAGCCAAAGGCTGGTTCATACGAGGTATACCCAGCTCTGGTGTGCACATACAGCCACAGGCTGAATCCTGGAGCACCCAAGGGGCCACCTCATGGCTTTGCAACACACTGCTCTTCAGAGCAAGCAGACGGGCTTGCCTGAGGTTTCTTGCCCAGCAGGAGAAAGATGGTGCCACTGCCTGCCTGGATGACCCTGGTCAAGTCCTTCAGATGTGCTTACCTTTCTGCTCCGGACAAAGAGACTCATATCAGGCATCGCTCGTCCATATAGAGACCATTGTCCATATCGGGACCAGTGCTGTTTAATATCTTCATCAATGACATAGTGGGGATCAAGGACACCCTCAGCAAGTTCACAGATGACACCGAGCTGAGTGGTGCAGTTGACATGCCTGAAGGACGGGATGCCACCCAGAGACACCTGGACAAGCTCAAGAATTAGGCCTGAGTGAAACTCATGAGGTTCAAGAAGGCCAAGTGCAAGGTCCTGTACATAGGTCAGGGCAAGCCCCAATATCAGCTACAGGCTGAGGGACGAAGGGCTGGAGAGCAGCTGTGCAGAGAAGGACTTGGGGGTGCTGGGAGTGAGGAGCTGGAGCTGAGCCGGCACCGTGTGCTCGCAGCCCAGAAGCCAATGTTCTCCAGGGCTGCATCCCCAGCAGCGTGGGCAGCAGGGCAGGGAGGGGATTCTGCCCCTCTGCTGCGCTCTGGGGAGACCCCCCTGCAGTGCTGGGGCAGCTCTGGAGTCCTCAGCACAGCAGAGACATGGACCTGGTGGAGCGGGGCCAGAGGAGGCCCCAGCAATGATGGGAGGGCTGGAAGCCCGCTGCTGGGAGGCCAGGCTGGGAGAGTTGGGCTTGTTCAGCCTGGAGAAGAGAAGGTTCCAGGGAGACCTTCCTGTGGCCTTTCAGGTCTTCAAAGGGCCTGTCAGAAAAATGGGGACAGACTTTTTAGCAGGGCCTGTTGGGACAGGACAAGGGGGGATGGTTTGAAAATTAAAAAAAGGGAGATTTAGACTAGAGAGAAGGAAGAAATGTTTGACACTGAGGGTGGTGAGACCCTGTCTCAAGTTGCCCAGAGAGGTGGTTGATGCCTCACCCCTGGAACCATCCCAGGTGAGGTTGGCTGGGGCTCTGAGCAATCTGCTCTAGTTGAAGAGCTTGTAGCTACAAGGCAAGACTGTGCCCCAGCCAGCTCCTCTTCTATGCCAGATACATGGAGAACCTCCCCACACAGAAAACCTACAGCCTTCTACATTATGAAGCTCAGGTGTAATGGAAGCAGCTGTCAAGGGCTCAGACTCAGCATCTGGAGGCAGAAGGACCATCCAGCCACAAGGACTCACATCCACCTTCCACCCTATTCTGGCCTTGCCAGGATGTGCAAGAGGCACACCTAGAGTTACTGAGAGAGGCGGGTGCCAGACCAGCAAAGATGCATCAGAAAAAGACCTCCTTGCTATTCCCTTAGCATCTCCACCAGCATGTCTCTTCTCAACCTCCCCAGCAATCTTTAGAGACCTTGCAGGACCTGGAGATGCCACCTCCCCTCTCAGGGAGCTCCCTGAGCTCCCATGAGCTCAGGCACCCGAGCTCATCCTGCTGAGATGGGTCAGCTGGCCAGCAGTGGGGGATGGCAGCTCCCTGGAGACAGGTGGAAGTTGGTACTCAGCTGCTGTTGGGATGCACCTCCACCAGCAGCGCTGTGAGAGAGCTGGCCAGCTGCCACAGCATCCATCATCCTACTTGATGCCACATAAGAGGCTGACATGGTTTCCTCTTGCAGCATTGATTTGAAGCACTTTCTGAACAGGGCTCAAGCATGGGATGCTGCCCCAAGCCCCATCACCACATGGGTCCAACCACCTGGCACCCTGTCTCTGCAGCTCCACTCCCTTAGAAGGCTCTCTCCAGCACAGGTGGAAGATGGGTGATGTTGAACCAAAAACAGCAAAACACTCTTTTTCTAAACATACCCTGTGCTGATGGGCTTTGAAGCCATTGAAGAGCTCTTGACACCTCAAGTCTCACTCTTGTCAACACCAGACTGGAGAAAAAGCAGCTAAAAGCCCACCAGCTTCAGGTTAAAATCAAGACCTGATGTGCCTTAGAAGTTCAAGCTTCAGCTCCCAATAGCCAGAGAAAGAAAAACTGAGCCCTGAAAAATATAAAGTCCAGCCAGGTGACCCAGGAGGAGTCATCCCCCCCAATCACGGCTTTGCCTGGCACAGCCAAAGCTCTGGCCTGCTGTAGGAAACCACCCAACCTTCCAGATAACTCATTCCATTTCTCAGCAAGGTGCAGCTAAATGTCCTGGAAGACAAGGATGGCCCCAAGCCCCCCAGAGCAGCTCCAGCCCCAGTGCCCACATAGCTCTGCGGGCTGGGGAGCATCACCTGCACCCATGAAGATTTCTTGGGAGATTGTTCCAACACCACCAAAATCCAATGCTTTTCAGCTGAGGTTGTTCCCCTCCCCAAAGCCTCAGTCACAGCTATTTCCCCTTCTAACGCTCCTGTTCCATCACCTCAATGCCAGACGATTCAAACCCTTCTCATGCAGCTCCTGTTGAGTTGGGATTAGCTGTATGTCATGTTGTTATTTAGCTGTCCCTGACAAGTCCTTATCTACAGGATGTTTTCTCAAAGGTCAGCGCCTCTTTTTTGTGTGCACCTACCACAAAATCTGACTTTCCAAATAACTTCACAGAAAGAGGCAAAACTGCAGCAGAGACTGAGCCTCTTGCTCAGCACCCTGGGCCCTGCAAGGGTGTCAAACATCCCACCACAGACCTCCTGTTGTACCAGCAGGCCATGAAAACACCTTTGGCCCATGCACAGTGAGCTTCCTTCAAGAGCTGCTGTAATTCCTGGATGTCACTCTTCCCTACACCAGCAATACTGGCTGAGCCAAAAGAGTCTTGGTGCATGGGTCTTGCATACAGGCATGCAAAATTTCCAGGCATGAAGCACTGAGCTGCAGAAGCAGGAACCCCACCAAAGCCCATGTTAAGCCTTGTCTGCTGCAGACATGGCCGGGCAAGGAGGAGGTACATGAGAAAAGGGGAGCTGGGCTGGTAAGAGAGCCATTGCAAGAGGATGAGGACCATCCCCAGTGATTTCCAGCCCAGTGCAGGCCAAATAGCTCAGCAGGTTTGGGATAAAGCTCCATCACCCTTTAAAGCTTATCTGGTTATTTTAAAAGGCACTAAGTTAATTTTCTATTTTTAATGCAGCCTGTGGTGTTATTAACAGGCCAGCAGCACATGGTGGGTCCAGAGCTGGTCCATATGTGCCACCGCCACATCCCACCCCAACATGGCACTGCAAAAAAGGACCATTAAACATCCAAACCATGGGGACAAAGTCACCCCAATAAAGGATTGGTGCTCATGGTCACTGCCCCAGAGCCACAAAGCTCTGTGACCTCAAAGCTAGCATGAGTCTGCTGGGAGAACTAGCACAAGAACCTGAGCACTGAGTGGTGACCACCAGCAAAACAACTCAAAAGGAGAAGCACCATCATCTCTGGGGTGAAAAGCATTGGAGGGTATCCTCCCCCTGCCCCCGGGCATTTCAGGAAGGACATTTTTATTCCTTCAGCACCTGGAATCAAGGGAAATCCTCCCAGGGAGCACATCTGCAGCAGAATGAAGCTCCAAATTAGCTGCAAAATCACCTCTGACAGCCCAGTAGCTTCCAGCACCCCGAGAGAGCAGAAATAACTCACTTTTCTTTGGAGCCGAGACACCGAGCAAAGCAACATGCACGGACAAGAGGGGCTGGAGGATCCACATCTCCCTCCCTCCATGAAACCCCCCAGGGAGCAACACCCCTTTGGAATCCACCTGCCAGCCTCACAGCAGTCGTGTCTGGAGAGCGTGAGAACAACCCAAAAGTCAAGAGGGGAGACTCCCAGAATCCTAGAATGGTTTGGGTTGGAAGGGACCTCTAAGATCATCTAGTTCCAACCCCCCTGCCATGGCAGGGACACCTCCCACAAGGCCCCATCCAGCCTGGCCTTGAACACTTCCAGAGACAGAGCATCCACCACCCTGCTGGGCAACCTGTTCCAGTGTCTCACTACCCTCAGGGTAAAGAATTTCCTTCTAATTTCCAATCTAAATCCAATTGAAATCTCCCCTCCTCCAGTTTGAACCCATTGCTCCTTGTCCTATCACTACAGGCCTTTGTGACAAGTCCCTCCCCAAAAGACTCCACAGAGCATCCCCACGGGTGAAACCACACCCTGGCTTCGGGATTCAGGGCCCAGCTCCTGCTCCGCCGCATCCAGGGAGCCCGGGAAGAGGCAGCACAGCCGGGGGCAGGCCGCGGCGGAAGGGTCCGGGGCCGGGGGACCCTGCCCCGCTGCGGTGCAAAGCAGCACCCGGTACCCCCGAAACGCCGCTGCGGGTGGGCCCTGAGGAGGGGACTGAAGCCGCAAGGCAAATAACCTCCGACACCGGCTACCGAGCGGGCGACCCCGGTGGCACCGAGCCCGGCCGGGCCCGGCCATGACGAAGCGCCCGCTGCGAAGGGGTCTGGGCCTGGGTCTTCTCCCGGCGCCGGGGCACCGGCGACCCC